>JAGYYN010025855.1:0-15875 GCA_021441665.1 Euplotes cf. woodruffi 2 WChen-2021 | reverse complement strand
AGTTGGGTTTGGAATGATAGAGGACGAGTGAATGGATGCCTTAACTGCCTAATTTACTACTAAATCAATTTCATCAAATGTTTGTCTTCATCAAAAATACAATACTTTAGCCTCATTATAAATCCTTCATTTTCCCTCGTTACAATTAATATAATTTTAATCATATCCTATTCTATTTATTTAATTTTCTCTTTTATGTCTTATTTATTCTGAAATTTCAAGATTTTTAATAATAGTTAATAGAATTTGTTTTAATATCCTTCAGCATAAAGTTGAAAGATAGAGAAAAAGTTAATCAATTTTTTGAAAACCTTCATCACTATCACACCAGTTTTGCTATTGAATTATTACAATACATCTCACACAAAAATCTTCAGTTATTATAAATCCTCAGCGATATCAATCTTCCCCATTTCTCTTCAAAAATCTAAAATTTACACAAGTTTAGTATTTCCCTATAAACTTATGCATCTCTAAATTTCGGTCTGTTAATTCCAAAAGCAACTATAAAATAAATGAAGCGCAGTATTTATTATCCAAATCTCACCTAAATTTGTATATCCGATGTTGCCTGATATGCGTATAATAATCACAAAATTATTATCACAGTTGATTTCCTAAAAGAACGCAACTGTGATAAATACAGATGTAAATATTGTTTCCATAATACGTTCGCGCTATTATGCTAAACTTAGCCACCTCGATTCCTGGTGGGATGAAGGTTTCGTGGTTTATGTGTCATTAGCGATTTATAGGCGAGTTAGAGAATACTTGGGTGATGAGTTATTATGCCCGATTGCTGCAGATATACATCCCGCATTAATTGCAATTGCATGTCGTGCTTCGGTTGGATACTTTTGCGATTTGAATTAGTGATTTAGTATTACATCTACCTGATGAGGTGATTGGTATTAATAGACTCGCTTTGTTGTGAAGAGCCAAGCTATAATGGTTATATAAGGCTCGTGAATTAATAATAGATGTAACGTCGGCTAGTTATACTTGCAACGTGGTAATAAGAATATTTCAATCGCGACCAGAATTTCATATGCAATAGGCAATTGTGGTTTTCTTCATTTGCTTTTTTGAAAGTTAAAAATATTAAAATGGCTTGATATATCAGCGATTGATAGATCTTTTTAAATGATGTGAGGATTTTTTATTAAATCTTTGATTTTAGAATAATCATAGAGAATATTCAAAATTTTAGTTTTTTTAGATAAAAAAATATTGGTGATATCTTGAGTGATTTACTTTTTTAAGGGTTTTCAATCGCAATTTTTAGTAAAAATTAGCTATTATCGGCTAAAACTATAATTTTTAATTATTCATAATTTTACGATCACTCTAGTTATTTTCAGACGTAATTTATAATTCAAAAATTTTAGTTTTACTTCGCAAAATTGAAAATTTAATGATGCAAAATTTAACTAAACCATGTTTAAATTTATGAAGGTGATAATTAGTAAATGAAATAGTAAACTAAAGAATCATGATATACGTCGTCATCATTTATTTTACAGTTTAAACATAATTAATAACCTTGCAAGTCTTTCATACAACGATTGAAATAAATATAGCTTAAAAATAAATAAAGAGAAATCATAGAATTTTAAATTTAGTGACTTTGCAATTAAAAAATTATGATTTCTAAATTCTCTAAAACTGAATGTTTACCTAATCGAATTTTCTATAAGATTTAATTTTTTTATTAAAAGCAATACAAAATATTTATCAGATATTTTAATATCATCCATTTACTATTTTGTAATTTTAACATCGATCGAGTAAATATATTAAGTCTCTTTTCTGTTTTATTTAAACAGTATAAGGTCTGTTTAGTATTTTCTTTGACAATAAATAATACTTAATCAATTATATCTTAAGCCGCATTAAAGAATACCAAAAGCCAATCCGATTGCCATATTTAATACATTGTCTTTTCAACTGGTGGTTTGAATAAAGAATATTCTTTATCAAAACCACCAGCTGCCCCATCAATGCAGTTCCTGTAAAATCAATACCAATTAATTAAAACCGCAAATATCTATCCAACAAATCTCAAACCCTGTATCCTCATTTCCCATCAAACACACTCCAAAATTTACAATATTCGAAATGCGTGCTTTTAGTACCTCACTCACAAATAATATAAAATCTGATCTAATTCAGCTTATTTTTATATATCAAATCACCAAAAAACTATAAATAAACTATAATAAAAGTGATCAAAATCTAAACTCAATATAAATAATTTTAGCTATTTTATATTATAAAACTAAATAAGTTAAAATGAATAATTTTAAAATATTTCAGATTTCAAGCTTAAAGCCGATCGGTTACTTTTTATTAGTATTTTAGTGGGAGTATGGTCGAAAAAATATTGGGTTATAGCGCAAGTATTTAGGACTGCTTTTGGGTTGGAGGATTTAGGTGGGTTTTGATGTTGGACTTGGATTATTTTAATATTACGAGTTTTAAGACCAAGCCAACAATTAGTTTCAGTTTGTATGTTTTATGTGAAACTTAGATTTTTTGCAGTTATTTTGGTAAAAAATTATATTGGGTTGTTGATTATAATAGATCAATAATTAATTATTTATATTGATTTTGATTTAAATATACTATTAGTATTAAATATTTTTAGTTTAGAGTAGTTTATTGATCATTAATTTATTCGATATTAGAATTTAAATTTGAATCAAATAAAGGATTTTTATACTAATTTTTAGATCAAATTACAAATATGAACTTCTGTTACAAAAGAGACATCATGTATGCATTCGAAAAATCAGTGCACAAGCCTGTGCACACATCAATTATCGATGACGATTGGAGAAAAGAAAAGCTCGAAGATCTCGACATTTTCATTCCGCCTGAAATCAACAAAAATTTTCAGTTGCAAGGAATGGACTCAGATGCACAGTCAAGACTGCCGTTTGCTGAGACTAAAGAATGGACAGACTTGAGCCTTGACGAGCTGATCGGCCAATTCACCGAAGCTCACATTCACGACAACAGGCGTTAATCTGCTTTATGGACTTCTTAGTTTCAATTTAAATAATTAGCGATTGGTGAATGCGAGTCAATTAGCATTATCGATATTAACAGTCTCGATTTAATAATAAATATTGCAAGTATAAATAAAAAACATTGGGCATTTGCAAAAATGAGGACTTTGTTATTACTCGTATGCTGCTTTAGCCTGTGGACAACAGCTACTGCTTCTGCCTGAACTGATGGCTTGATAAAGTCGTTAAAAGACACTACTAAACTGACTGGAATTATTATGAATACTGGCAAAAGTATTAATGATCTTGGTGACTATGAAGGATGAGAAAAAGTTAATGGACTTGTCTATGCATCTTTAGTATTTAAAGTCAAACAAAATGGAGCCAGTCTTGGAATATGATTACCATCTGAATGACAAAATGATGACTTTTCAGTCCTTATTGATGCTGCTAAGAAGCATATTGATAATCCAGATGTCACGATATCACTTAGCTTTCCGACTCAAACAACTCCGAAAATCTCGATAGGAAATGTAGTCGGGTTTTTGTTCTTTGCTGTATTTTTATCACTCGCAGGGATCGGTATCATTACCGAATACACTTCACTATTTAACAAGCAAGATGTAATTGAAGGAGGGCATGTAGAAAAACATAAAACTAAGCTTGGACTATTCTTTCTGTCATTTTCATTTACAAGAAATATTAGAAAGATATTTTGGGGGAAATCAGCAATCAATGACAATCACTTACTAATTTTCAATGGTATCCGCGTGCTGAGTCTTATTTACCTAATATTTGGTCAAGGATACATAAGTGTAGTTCAAGCTCCAATATCTGACTTAGACCAACCAGACAGAATGCTTCAAAACTGGCCAATTTACATAATAGTTGGATCGTTCTACGCAGTTGACGTATTTTTCTTATTATCAGGATTTCTATCTGCTTACGTAATGCTCAACAAATTCTTCACTTCTTCGTGTATAAACATACCGATGATATTTTTCCACAGAATATATCGTCTAATCTTCCCGGTGTTATTTTTTGTCTTATTTGTTCTGACATTCGGGTACTTCCTTGGTGACGGTCCTATTTGGAAATCAGAAATGGAGCAAATCATCGACCCTTGCTATAAAAAGTTCTGGGAGCCTATTCTGTTTGTTCAGAACCTGATACCCGCGTCAGATAAGACCAAGTGTCTTCGGTGGCTGTGGTACGTATCGAGTGACATGCAGGCGTTCCTATTCATCCCTTTCCAAGTGCTCGCATATAGAAAGCGAAGGTACATCGGATACGCGGTTACTTATTTTCTTTTGTTCTTCACAATCGCAACGTCATTTGCGATCTCAGCAAGTGAAAAGCTTTCTGTGAGCCCAATCTCAGATCCTAATTACCTGCAGTCTTTGTACCTCCGTCCATTCATTAGGATTGGAGCTTATGAAGTCGGAGTGCTATTCGGCATGTTTTATTTCGAGTGGATGAACAGGCAAAATAATCAAGGATTTCATCAGGCATTTGGCACGATGATCTTTAATAAAGTCTATCATTCAAAACTTGTAAGATATGCTTGATACACTATCGGATTCGTTTTTATTAATCTTATTATGATCGTCCAATATGTTGAAGGTCGAAGCCTAAAAGATCCAAAGCAATACTTCTCTCAGATGTTTCATAATGTGTTTAATGGCTTTTCAAAGCAATTATTAGCATTATCACTAATGCTAATATTGCTTGGACCTCTTACAGGAAGAAACAAATTCTTAAGATGGGCTCTTGGAAGCACTGGATACACTCCTTGGTCACGAGTCAGCTTTATGGGATACATTATTCATCTATTTGTTGTTAAAGTAATATACGCTCAGATGAGACAGTCAACATATCCTTCAAACAAAACAATAATATTTACAAATTGGGCGCTTGTGTTTTTGATATTCATGATATCAGTTCCATTTTCGGCATTATTCGAATGTTCATTTATGCAATTAAAGAAGCTCCTATTCTTCCCCGAGAAACCGAAAGAAGACTTAGATAACTCACAAGACAGCAAGTCGTCATACATCTCAAATGCTTCTTATATCTCAGAAAACAACGAAAAAATAAATTCTTAGTTGCATGCTAAAATACTTACATTGCCAATTTTTAGTCAAAAAAAAACTTTCACTTTGAATGATATATTAAAGTCCTTTAATTTTCAATGATTGATTCATAATTTTTAATAAAATAAGATATGTGTGAATCAAATAAAATTTAATTATACAAATAACTAATCTTTTTGTCCTTCTAAATTATTAGGAATAATATTTGTCAATTTATATTTAGTATTTATCAGTAATATTAATAAAATATAAAATTGAGTTATTGTAATCAAATGTCTCTAAATTACAGTCAAAGTGAAGACGAATAAATTTATGAACAAAACCAAGCCATCGATCGTCATAATTGTAAATTAATTACACGTTTGTTTACTTTTATTAATTGCTGCTTATGTGCTTTTGTTTGAACTTCAAGAATTTTAAATACAGCTCGTCGTCGATGTTTTTCTGTGTGGGGAACTCGCATTTTTCAGGTAACTTTAGCATGCTTTCTACTTTCTTTATGTTTCCCTCGATGTTGTAGATTCTGTTATTTTGCACGTGCTGTTGGCTTCCTCTTTTGCAGAATATCTTACCGATGTTATCAGAGCTAAACGATTGTGATGGGAGTTTACCTTTTGCACTTGTTCATTCGTTCTGAGAATTTACTGCACACTTTGTGGTTTTTCATTATTTCGAAACCTTTCTTGACCTGCTTGCTGTTTGTACTCAAATATCGATCGTTGTTTTCCTCTGATACATTTTCTGAAAGTTTCACAGGCGACCCCTGTTCTTCATGAATCTGCTGGTCCTTTAATAAATAAGTTGAACGACTTACCTCAATATACTTGTGTGTTTTGATTTTTGATTTGCACTTTGGGCGACTTACATTTTTAATATCTTGATTCGCGATCTTCTCGATGTACCTCGAAGAAATAGCGTCTATATTGACTGTCTCTGGTCTCTTTGCTGGATAATTTTTATTACTGTCCCCTTGCGGCTCTTTATTCCACGGAGTTACGCTGAAGTCGGGGAAAAGCTCCCTTCCGTGCTTATCTATCACAGGTACGTTCATATTTAGCAGCAAAGTATTGATTCCGTGGTTTCTTTGAGCCCGCTGCATAGTTGCAGGTCTGACTATCTTCATGCTGTTCGACTGCTGCAAAGTGTCTTTTGATTCGGATTCAGATTGGACCTTTATTCTTTGAGTTTTGTGTAATTTTCCACCTTTAAATCCTATATCGCCCTGTGTTCTGCCGAGGACGGTGTTTCTGTTTTTAACTTTAATTTCGTCGATGGCTTTATTTAGAATACCGGTCTTCAAAGAACTTTTCACTTTCCGACATGACTCTGACTCTTTGACTCGATGTCAGGCCTCTTGACAAGGCATATCAGTTAACGAGGTAGTTTTCTTTAGGCATATCTTTGAAGAAATTGATCGTGTTGATTTTATAGCTTTCCTTCATTCGAGCCTGCTCGGACAGATCGCATGGATCTTTACTTACACCTTCAGCAGTATAAAGATTCTCACTGTTATGAACGGAACTTTCTTTTAGTTTTACTTTATTTGCAGAGATTTGCACAGGTACCCGCTGATATCAGTGTTCCTCTGCATCTTGCACTTTGTGAGAGATCTCTATATCGATATGCTGTTTGTTTTCTTCTTGTAAAGTGATATTCTATTAAGGTTATTTAAATTACTTTACCTTATTTGATTCATTTTTGGAAGTTATCATTTTATTTCCTGCATTATCTCTGTCGTCGACAGTGTTTAATTGCATAATGTCGCTATCACCCCGTTTTAGCTTGACTTCATCTTCCTCAATAATTTTGATTGGATTAGTGTTGATGACCATTTTTAATTTACTTTCTTTATCTTTCTTTTTGTGTTTTGATACTTTTGAAGAAAAGGCAACAAATTTATTTACAATTATTCTTCTTTGCTTTGTTCAGCTTGGACTCGTGAGACCTCTCTTCTTCCTTCGCAGAAGGAGAATTGAGATCTAAAGTGTCATAGTCAAAGTTAATAATTCTCGGGCTTCCTCACTCATTCTGTGGGCGAGTGACATTCGCCTGAATTGGTGAAGATGGGGACTGTTCAATATTATGATTTTCTTTCTCTTGGCTTTGCTTTCTAGTATTGTGTTTCTTTTTCTTTACAGCGATATTATGGTGTCTCTTTCCTTTAGGCAACTTCGGCCTTTCCCCTGATCATTCTTTACTGCTGTAAAAATTAAATCCTGTTGTCTACCTGTTAATTTTTACGTGGTCTAAGACTGACTCTGTTCTTGATTCAGACTTTCTCGATTTTGAATTGTAGCCAACAGAAGTCTGGTATCTTGCTTTTACTAATAAATTATTAAAATATAGGGAATCGATAGTATTAAGGCAATTGCTGTTTTAACTCTCTAAGAGATTTATTAGTAAATTGCACAAGTCGACTTAAGAAATTCTTAGCCGTAATAGCGAAATTTGGCTCACTAATACTAATAGTGCTGTTTAGTCACGGTTTCGCAGTTACCTGTAAACTTTAGCTCCTTTGAAGAATCCACCACTGGTGCTGAGCTTTTGGGGTGTGCTTCAAATGACTCAATATGCGGGATGCTTACATAGTCTACATTGTTCGTGTTTATATTCTTAATCTTGATCTGGTCGAAGTCTTTGTTTAAATTCGAAATAGATGAGGACTGCTTCGGCGAATAAAACTTATTCGTTTTGTTGTGGATCTCAGTCGAACTGTGCATTTGGTTTGCACATCTTGAAGAAGTGTAATAGTTCATTTTGTTTCCTTCAACCGTCATCATAAAATCATAAGCCTGACTGTGATGAGGGATAAAGCCCCCTTCTAGCTCCAGCATTATATTTTGGTTATTCATGTGGGAGTTTTTACTTCTCAGCTGATTTAGAGAAAAACATTTACTGATAGTCTTTGGTTTTTCATTTCTTTCAGTCTCTTCAGAATTTTTCGTGCTGCCTCCTGAACATAAAGTATCTAAATATAGCGAGTTTAGCTTGCTTTACGTAAATAAATTTGTAAATCATCAACCTAAAATTTGTTATTTAAAGATAAATAAATTAAATCAATTAACTCTATGCGAATCTTGAACTCAATCTCTTCGTATTTATAATACACTGTAAAATATACAAAAATTTAGCCATATCTAAATTAATTTTGACATAAATCGCAATTAAAAATACACCAAATAATCTCAATGTTACTAAGCAAAAAACACATATTTTATGTTTATTCAAAATAATATTTTTGTTATTAGTTTATCTAAAATTTAAATATTTAAATAATGAAATTAACCAAACCATTTGTATTTTTTATCAAAATACATAATTTATTTTAAGTTGAGTTTAAATTAATTCATGTGTAAAGTATACATGCCATAATCAGGTCAAAGCTTTAGCATGATTACCTCGAATAAAAATCTGATAGTAGTTATCTCCTTCCAAATCAATATTATTTTCTTTGATTTTGTCAATAATAACTTTTCTATAGTTATTTGGAAGCGATGAAAACCAGTTGATTCGTTTCTCTATAGTCATCAGGCACTAAGACCGATTGCGAGTAACCAAAAGTTAGCACTCAACATTTGCTGTTAGTTGTACAACCTGCTAAAACTACACTGTTGCTGATTAAATATGCGATTTTGTAAATGCAACTTACTTCCTTGGTTCGATACAAGCTGAATCTCCATTTATGAATAAATAATTTAAATTTATTTAGCCAATTATAATATTTAATCTGCCATTTTGTGATTAATGAATGCAGATTTCTGTGGTGAAAATAAGTTTAACTTGCTAAATGTCTTTTGCTGTATCAAAATTTCGGGCAGAATTAGCTACGAATAGAGGGATAATTTTAACGTTGATTATTTTGTTGATTGCAATAATAAATTTGGTCATATTATACATATATGTGTTTGAAAAAATTGCTTGATTCAGAATAAAAATTATTGCTATTGAGGATTATTGACTTAATAAACTCATTTTATACTCCTGGACTGTTCTGCTGCGCATCAGAGTCAATAAAAGCACAAGAATTGTTAAGATTCTCTCTGTTGGTTATATTTTTGTTTAGTTTAATCAAGCTGTGAGTTTTAATTTTCTTTTTGCTTGACTTTTTAATTTTCTTATTTATTACTAGTAAACCCAATAATCCCAGGGACGATGTTTTTCACATATACGTCATTGATGTATTTGTCTTCTGTGAATGGACAAACAGGGAGTTGTTTAATTTTCGCTTCAGGTCTTCGGTCAATGCTATGAATTTTGTTTTCTGACAGCAGTGCGTTGTTGTTTACGCTTAAGTCTTTATTTTTGTGAGGTGATTTCCGAGTTCCTTTTATCTTTGAAGTACTTCAGTCCTGCAGTTTTCGCAATGACTTTAACAGTACCTCACTACTTCCTCCATTCGACTTCTTAATAAACAAAGGCTGTTTTTCTTTAATGTTCGAGGAGTCTTTGATCAAAGGAAGTCAGCCTTTGCTGATAGGATTAGTGATATCGAGCTTTGAGGCCGGTAAATTGCACGGGGTTCAAATAGACGAAGATTTAATCGCTACTATCGACTGACTTAATGTCTTTCCACTTTGCATATTTGCTCTTTTACATTTTTTATTTACTCTGGCCGAGGTCAATTCACATGCTCAAGCTGTGATGCAGCTTGCTTTGGCTATGATCCTGGGCAAAAGTCTGATCTTCAGATGGCTTGTGTAAAGAAGCGTAATCACCTTTACTCGTGGTAATCGGAGACTGAGAGTAGTTCAGCGAAGTCTTTTCGCCTTTATTTGCTCTGTATTTTAGGCTAAAAATGCTCATTAACAATCAGATTTTTGTACTAAATAAAAAATAATAAAAGTGCAGATGTGAATTATGAATAATAAATCAGTTGGATTTACTTTAAATTTGGAAAAAGTGTGGATATATCATCAATTTTAGGGACTGAGGAGTATCTGTTATTTTTGAATGATATCATCTTTTCCACCTAAAATAAATATTCGTTATTTTAGTGTTTTTAAATCTGTAATGATCTGCAAAAAGTATCTGTACTTATTAAATGTATATTTTGATGATAGTCAATTTGTATATATTATATCGAGTCGTTTGCTAAACTAAAAAATAACAGCACAAATTATAATTTATAGTTATAACTTTTAATTTACAGATTATTAAATAATGAGAAATCATAATTTTTAAATATCATATTGTGAAAGTATTTTTTTAATCTCAAATTTTAAAAATTTACTGTGCTTTAATTATGGTTTTTTAATAAATTTTTATTCTTCAAGTACAGTCAATTAAATAATAAATAACGAACTCAGTGTTATTTCAAAATAAATAATGATTAATGACATTTGAAATCATGCATTTTTAGATCCGCTATTTTCGGCTCTTTAATTTAGAGAATATTAAAATTTAGTAATTTAAGTGTATAAAATTGCATTTTACATCTGTCTAAATCAATTACTTATAAAGCCAAGATTAAAATTGCAAAATTAAGTAAAAAATTGAGCTTTTGTTATTTTCTCATTTCTTACATTCAACCCACTGGTTTCTTTTAGAATTGTTTTTATTACTATATTTTTTCTTTCTAATTTTTCTGCTATTTTATCTTTTTATCTTTTTGAATGTCTTCTAAGTCCTGCTGCTTTCTTTTTAGTTCTTGAACAAAGATTGAGTTTCGTGGCGCGAATTTGTTTAGTATACTGTGACTGATCAGATCCCAACCAGCTAAGCAAAGTAGCATTAAAATTCTTACATCGAGGGTTTAACGAAAATTCTAAATTATTGCCATATCCGAAATTCGGCTGGTAGCTCACGAATAGATCCGAGATGCCTTTGAGAAGATCAAGCGGGTCGCCCGGTGCGATATTCCTAGACTTTTTGGCAAAGCTCTGCTTGCTGTGGTGATGCTTGCTGTTGATCAAGGACTGACGGTTAGCCTCCATATCAAAAAAATTAGCGATTTCAATTCGGATAAATATACAACAGCGGCTACAGAGATTGCAATAATACAATTAAAGTTATTATGGGAAACAAAGCACCAAAGAAGACACCTCAAGAGATCGCAAAGGAGAGTAAAAGAAGTATCACCAGGTAACTATCCAGCAGTCATCCTTTAGGTCCCTCAGACACTTGGAAAGAGAGCGAGGCAAGCTCGAACGGGAAGAACCTAAAATCCTCAGTGACATTAAGAAACTTGCAACGAAAGGACTCCATGGCCCCGCGAAGATCAGAGCGAAGGACTTAGCTAGGCTCCGAAACCAAGTCAGTCAGCTTTATATGCTCGGATCGCAGATGAAAGGAATCAACATGCAGCTCGCTTCTGTCGAAGGAAACGCTGCAGTTATGGAGGCACTGCAGAAATCCACTGAAGCGATCACCGCTGTCGAGGGATCTCTCAGTGTCAAGGATATTATGAAGATGGTCAAAGATTATTCAAAGGAATCTGAAAAAAAAAAACTTGGAATGAAGCAAGAAATGATGGGCGATGCTATGGAAGACGTCCTTGATACAGGCGATGTTGATGCCGAAGCAGATAAGATCTATAGCCAAATCTGTGATGATATCAATATTGACTACGAAAATGAATCAGGCCCTATTGCAATGGGTGCACTTTCATCTGGATCAGTCAAAAACTCAGGAGTTCAGAACAGAAACCTTTAAGCGATTGAATATGGATTAATATACTAAATATTTTCATCATTGCCAAATAGAGTAAATTCGGTTTTGAGGATGGATATAGAGATTTTCGAAGGAAATATACTATAAAATATTCGATCATTTTTCTGTGCTTTTCACTAAAAGGTGTATTAAATCTTATGCTTATTTTCTTTAATATACCAAACACTTGATCATCGTAGTTTCTTGTATCGAACTCTTTAAAGCAACAAAATAAATCATCCACTTTCGGCTCTTTTGTTCATTAAATTGATGCGATTTTGAATACTTCAATCTATTTATATTTTCAACAGTGCAGCATTGAAAATCCAAATTAAAAAATTACAAAAATCCATCGATGCCGTATATTTTAACTAATTTTCAATAATTTAAATTTTTATTCTAAACTAAAAAAAGTAGTAATTTCGATATTAAAATTAAAAAATTATAATTTTGAGTTTTATATTTAAATCTGGTTTAAATCTAAATTAATTTGTAAATAAACAACAAAATGATCTTTTAATAAAAGAAAAATAAATAGCCGAAGCCTAACAGCAGACGCGAGATGTAATACATAGCTATCTGTTAAATCAGTTTTTAGGTGAGAACTGCATGCTCTGCTTTAAGTTTTTATGCTTTCCTCCTGCGTGATGCTTGTGGAACTTCGCTGGTGAGTCTTTTACAATTTCTCTAGTGTCTCCTAATATTTTGTTAGATCTAACAACAACCACGAGATTTGTTGATTTATCGAGGACATAAGATGAATAGACTCTTACTTTCATTGTAAACTTCGTATTCGAATTCTTGTGGACGACCAAAGTCGATGCATGGCTTTTTCATCATTCTATAATATATTCACTTCTGCTTTAATCTACAAATATTCAAAATAACCAGTGATTTTGTGTAATTATCAATCATAACTGAAAATTTCGTAATAAAAATGTAATAATCTATTAAAATAAAAACTGAACAAGAAAGAACCTCAAGTTTTTGGTTTGATTTTTGACTAAAGTTTCGTATTCATTGGGAATCGAGATATTCGTCTTCATAGTTGAAACACTAAAGCGAGAGTCTTCGAGAAATAGCTCAGCAGCTGCTTTGGAGTCATTCATCGAGTTATCAGCGATGCTTTTGTCAAGTCTTGACTCTGCTCGGTAGTCATTTGGGTTTCGGTTAGCAGTGGCTCTGTGTATTTGCCCATTTGCACTATACTCGTAGTTATCATATGTCGATGAGTGTCCGTTGTTTAGTTTCGCTTCAAGTTCAACTATCTTTTTAATTAGTTTCTCCTGGTTTAACTTTCATTGCTCCACTATATAAAATTACTTCGTATTTAAGAGCAAAAAAGATTAGGATAAAAAGCGCAATTTTTTATAATACACGAGTTTGATGTGTTACAAAATCATTATATTACAGTATGATTAATTTGAGATTTATAAAACAAAACAGATCATTTTTGAAGTCGTTTACAGCATTAAGTTTTAAACAAAATAATAATTTTTTTATTGGTAATTAATTACCTTCCAGCAACGAAGTGGAAAAATATTCAAAGATTAAGGATTTTTAGGATACGAATAAATCATAATAGAGTTGAAAATTTATTTAAATTCAGAAGGATTTATTATCCTCCTGTGATCTGTGACTAAGCGTTTTTTTATCACATAAATTGGTATTTATATTTTTTAATTATCATTAGTTAATAATTAATGCAATTTTTTTTCATTTGCTAAATTATCATTTTCATGTCAGATTTTATATGAAGTTTTAATTTTATTAACACGCTGTTGAATTATTTATCAATTTATATTAAAAAAAATCTTAGCAAGATTATTTTTTATTTAACAGTTGGAGTTTATAATTTGCACTTAATAGATTTTAAACTATTAAATCACTAAAAAGTTATAGTTTTGCATTAAAAAACTTTAGTTTTAACTATTTAAATAACATAAATTAAATTTACTATCTATAATTACTTTAAAAAAATTATCAAAATTTCAAGGTTTATATTTAATAAAAAACCATAATCAAAATATATTTATTTGAATCTCAATTCGAGTTCAAGTCTGTTTGGACTAAAATTACGTGCATTTAAAAGCACTTAAAATATTGATTTTAAACTTCAAAATTACCATCGTTTAGCAATTCAGATCAATAGCTTATATTGCTTGCTTCTTGTCGGTACTTTGATGACAGTTGCTGCAGCCACTTGCTGTTTGCATAGGCTGTGTTGTAGTTTATATTCTTCGACGCTCTGTTTAGCTGCATGTTGTTACTGCTCAACTGCGAAGACGGAGACAACTGCACTTCATTCAGTGACCCGTGCATTCCTATACTCTTATTTGACGCCATGTGAACTGGAGATTTCACATGTGATCTCCGCTGGTCGATTGAAAAATTAAAATTCATGTTATTTTTATTTTTATTCGTTGCGCAGCGGCTGTCGTACTGAAAGGATTCCTTTGATTTGTAATTTACAGTATCATCAAGGCCCTTGAGGCTTTTGTATTTCATGTTTTCTCTTATTTCATTTGAAAAATTATTAGAGCTATTCTTGATATCACCATCGTCGTTTTCAGAATCTGTGAAAATATTGACGATGTCTTTCTTCGAGTTGTTAATTACAGAACAATTCGCTTTGCTCTTTACTAAATTTAAGCTGTTTAAGCTATTTCTGCAAATTTTGAATATCACTTCAAGTCTGCTTCGTGAAGGAAAGAATCTCGGAGATTGTGTTTTCAAAGTTATTAATTCTGTTTTCACATCGCTCGAATTTACGTTTGACATCATCATGGTTCGTAGCACGTATCATGCTGTTATTTTTCGAGACTATTTGGTTGAATAGCTGTTCATTCTGTTTAAGTATATTCTGCTTGCTTTCACTATCAGTAAGGACATCTTCAGTTTTACTCTTGATAGCTCCGATCTAAAGTTACATATAAATAGAATCACTTACCTTATCAAGGATAAGTTGGCATCTGTCGGACCCTTCCTGCCTGATTTTCATGATCTCGTTTAGCTGTTTCTGGCTCAGTTGATTCATCAAATTATTTTCAATTTTGCTTGAGAGCATATTTTTCACTGTATCCTCATTAGCGAATCAAAATTGCATTTGAGGGTCTGCTTTTTGGGTGTTCTCCAGTTCATCTCGGATTCTTTCGAGATTGATATTGATTACCTTTGCGCTACTCCTCGACATATTCAGTCAATTTGAGTCTTCACTGAGCTCTGGAGCGTAGTTGAGCTGCTTACTGACTAAAAGCGAGTTAATACAGAACATAACTTTATGTACCTTTATACCCAGTTGTGCTTTCGCTGAAGCTTCCCTCTGGATAACTGACTAAGTTTTTATTTTACATTAAACGGAGAAAACACACTGGATGCCTCTGATTTATTTTTAACTTTAATATTTGACTTTGTTCTTCCTTTAAATATATTTTCGTTTATAGTTTTTGCTGCTTATTCATCACCTTTTTGCCGCCGATGAAGTTCTATATGGTAAATTGTGAGTCTCGCATTTTTACGATTTTTAAACTCAAAAATTGATTTTAGTTAATAACTTACTTTATAATTCGTCGAGTTGAAGGCAGGAGTCTGTGAAGTCTTGCCGAGGTTTATCTTCGGCTTTAAATCTGGATTTTTAAAATCAGACGGAGATCGAATGAACGACTGTTGCTGCGACGTATTACTACGATAAAAATCGATCTTCGTTGAGCTTCTAAACCCATTTTGCCGCGTATTGCTGCTAATGCCTGAATTTTTACTGACTGAGGGTCTTTTATTAAGTTGTGAGGATGAATCAGCGCAGCTTTTTCTTTTATACCCTAAGGACCGGCCGTAATTGCTGCTAGTATTATTTTTAGTTCCAATTAGCTTATTTTTAATAGTTACGTCCTTCTGCAAATTGCATGACTTTTTCCTGCTTTTTACATGTGCATTGGTTTTACTATCGATCATGTAATTAGTTGGGCTTTTGCATCTGTCTGGAGCAGTAACCTTCGCGACGTGGATACGCTTTTCACCCTGCTTGCTGTTCTTATGAGACTTCTCCAGTAGCTTAGATAAGGTTGATTTCTTGGTCTCTAAAGCCGAGTTGCGGCCGACTGGACTGCTGACCTTGGCCACGGGA
>JAGYYN010025761.1:0-29724 GCA_021441665.1 Euplotes cf. woodruffi 2 WChen-2021 | reverse complement strand
GTGAGTGATGGTTGAGGTAGTGTGGAGGTAATTTTGCAAATAATAATTACAAATATGGCAAGTCTCAACATCCCATTTTTGGTGTTTTCAAGGTCAAATTTCGTCTTCGAATCAGATGATTCTTGCTACACAAGCATCATCACAAGCAACAATGTCGAGGAGGATCAGCAAGTCGCAGATGGAACAATAGATACGACACTGACTCTTTCAAACTTTTGCGGGGAGACGATATTCTTCACTCTTGACGTTGACTCAAGGACAGTAATGTGCCGGAGCCCCGAGAACGAATCGCTGAAGAAGTCATACAAGAGCTACTTCCATCTGTTGCTTCACCCAAAGCTGCTGTTGATCCCGTCGATCTCGATGAAGGAAAAGATCGGCATTCTTTTAGACGCAACTGTAGTGAAATCCCCAACGAAATATATTTTATCGACTTCTGACGACTTGTGGGTCACGCTGCATTCAGATAACGTCGTGCGGATATGGGGAATGTCCGACGGCAGGTGAATCATGTGGTCGCCGAAGGAACTCTTCCTCACTAAGCTCAAGCGAATCATCTCGATTCCAACGTACGAAGGATATTTACTGTGATTTGGGGAAGAAGGCGATATTTATATTATTAATATATTCAGAATGCGACTGCTCAAACACTCGAGCATCGATATTGACGGTATCTCACATGTGCATGTAATACAAGTTGACGAAACCTTCATTCGCTTTTTGATTACTGATGATAAGGGCAAGATTACGACTTGGAGAATCAAATGTAATAAATATGATATGAACATTGAAAATTTATGCTCTGATCACGACTTTGATATCGCATTTGAAATGTCAAGGCTGCTTAACCTTCCCGACCGCCGTCATACGAAATACTTGCTTGTATTCACTCCAAGTGAAAGCAATGAAGATTTACTTATGGTGACTACAAAAGAAATCATGGTGAAGACATTTGAAAGAAATGTGGAGGATATTGTTGTTATTGAAAAATTTAATATCAAAAGCGATATAATTTTTGCAGCCACAATCCACAAGAACGAAGGAGTCTACGTCCTCATAATCACGGATACTTTCGACTTATACATTGACCGGTTTGACCAGCTTCTCGAAAGAACTGCGCCTCTAATTAAAATTAACTTAGCTGAGAGTTCTGAGCTTAATGGAAAATAAGATCATGCCGTCAGTTCTTGCTGAAATTTTGAAGAACAAATCATTCAATTATGACGACACATATAAAATGCTGTATGTTTTTATCCACGATAGGAAGAAGCTGATCACGTGGTTCATCAACGACATGATAAGGAACTCGAGGTTCTACATTTACACTAATAGCCAAGATACCTTTAAGCCGGGATCAGTTCCGATGCAATGCTGATCGATCGATATCTTTTCAGACCAGGAAAGCTCAGAATCCGAGATCTTCCTGTACGAAGGCAACAACTCGCAGTTGGGCATCAACTTGATTTCGTTTAACGATATAATCATCGAAGAGTTTAAAAACATCAATTATTACCAGTTCTTTTACAAAGACGAAAGAGTCACTTGCACTTTGATCATCACTGCAATTGAAGAGTTTAAAGTCTTCACCCCAGCACTGGTGATCGGTACAAACTACGGCAGGATCTTTATTGTCAGCCTGTTTCAAAGGTCAGAGGGCAGAGCGAACCCGGTCATTGTCATGGACTTTCACTTCGGTAATACGATCACAGGCTTGTTCTTTGCAAGCAACAAGTACCTGTTCAGCATCTCTGAGGAAGGCACAGTCTGAATTACTCACATTTCCAGCTCTACGCTGCAGGATAAGTTCGACAAGCTTGAGCATTTTACAAGCAAAATCACGCCGATTGAAAAGAGACGGTTCGATCGACAAATCAGAGATGTCCAAAGAGACCATAAGGCCAGGCGAAGATCGAGTTTTATCTCTTATGCTAAAAACATGTGGTCGTTTGTCAAGCTAAACTTCACCAAACGGTTCAAAGATCTCTCACCGTTTGGAATCATTAAAATACTCGAAGTCAAAGACATCGAGTCTTTGCGAGGTCAAAATAGACAAGAAGAAAATAAAATTGACGCAACTAAGGTCAGGATGAAAAAGCTGCGAGAGTACGCATTTATCGGCGATGATAATGTTGTATATCTGCTGTCACTAAAAACAATGCAGATCCAGAAACTTTTGAGCTGTGATTCACACGCCATCGGGATTTACTTTGACTCAATAAATAATTACTATTTCGTTTTGACAAAAGAGCTTAATATGCTGTACTTTAACAAAGTAACAATGACGTTAGAAAGAAGGGGAGACTTTGATGATGCCTCTCACATCTTGTGTCTTGATGACATCATTCAATCGATATTTAACAGTAATGAAATATTTCAGTCAAAAGACTTAACAGACGTAAGTATCAACGATTTCGAAACATTCGATAAGATCTGTGATCGCAAAAATATGCATATGGAGTTTGGTAAACACAAGACACTAGACTATTTAAATCTTTCGCTTAACATGCCATTAAACTACCACGATCTTTGCCTGTATTCGAAAAAGTATACCAAAGCATTGCACGATTTCCTGCGAACAAAGCCAAATTTGAGAGAAATTCAAACCGACGAGCAAAAGCGAAAAAGAATGTTGATTACGCTGAACAGTATTCTTTACCTCAACAACCACTTATACAACAGCGATGCAAATGAAAAAGACTTCACTCACAACGGAGTCAACTTTGT
The DNA here is from genome assembly GCA_021441665.1 of Euplotes cf. woodruffi 2 WChen-2021. NCBI lineage: Eukaryota > Ciliophora > Spirotrichea > Euplotida > Euplotidae > Euplotes > Euplotes cf. woodruffi 2 WChen-2021. Next base: position 27,000 of record JAGYYN010025761.1, on the reverse strand, counting down.
CAAAGCTCACATAGGAACGAAATCATTGCGAGGAAACAATCAGCAGATCATGATTGTTAATCTCAGAACAGTGATTAAAAATATCCGAAAGCGTATCTTTAGCGAGCACGACCCAATCTTTGACGAATTCGAATCCTCTGACGAGTTCGAGTACTACGAAGACGACTATTCGCAAGAAGACCTTCGAATCAAAAAGAGGTCTTCAAGCTACCATGACGAGACTGCTGAAAACGACGGAAGAAGGAGAACCATATCAAAGATGGCGGAGGGTAATGACTTCGAAGACTTCAAGCAAGCTCAAAGTATAGCTCATGAAAATTTAAGTAGAGCAAACGCACCGAAGCTCAGAAAGTCTCGTGGTGAAAGTCTTGGCTCTCATCACAGTCATGACCTTCATGAAGAAGATCAGTGCTCTTGGCCCTTGACTTTAATGTCTCTATTTCACCCGTTTAGGCTGTCTGACCCGCTCGACATGGATATCGAGCACTTGTTTAAACTATCATTACCGTTCTTAGATATTAGAATCGGGGTGCAAGGAGTCGCTGAAAGCTTCACTTTCGTTATTGCTAAGTAACAAGCCAAAAAAGCCGAAGTACAGATCGTTAAACAAAAACTACAACGATAACAAGTTCTTCAACGACATGAACTGGAAGATATCGCAGTACATAAGCTCAACAATAACAACCGGAATGTTGTCAATGCTTGTCTCTGTAATCGAGCGAAATGAGAAGCAGATCTCCGAGATCATAAACAACTGGCTGTATATTCTCCTGATAATAATGAAAGTTCCGAATACTAAATAACCTCAGTCTTTCATACATCTCGAAGTTGCTGCTGAAAGAAGAGTTCAATATAAACTCAACTGCGAGGGATGTCATCCTTCGGTTCTTTTTCTACAATATGGACATCGAGAAAGAACAAGGACTACTCGACGAATGGTCTGCTCTGCTAATGGACACTTATAAGCAACTCAAAGACAACAACAGATACATTCGAGGATCTTTAGCAGACCCTTCAGGAGTCCCTGATCTGAGCACGATATCGATTAATGAAAACTTAGCCTTGACTAAGTACTTCGGAGAGCTTGAAATAAGAGGCTTAATTATCATTAGTTACTACTCATTAAACTATGCGCAGTATGTTGATCCCAGGATTGCGCGCAGATGATCGAAGCTTATCATCATGCTGACAAGAATTATCTTTACTCAAGCGAAGAAAAGTAAGAGCTATATACACCTATTAAGTATACTTTTCCAGCTCCTTTCAACTGGTATTCGCATCTACCACATGACTTATGAAAACGAAGAAATGACTGAAGACATCATGAAGCTTCTGCTTCATGCCTACAACGACTACAAGCCATCTGGACAAGCAGAACACTCAAACATCAAGCTGAATGACTTCAACTTTTTCCTTATAAAAGTGACGAACCCTGAGTTGTCGCTGAAAAGAGTTGCAGCGAAGACTTTGCTCGAGATTGGAGAAAACTTCCCAAATAAGTTCCTTTCGCTGATCCAAAAAGAAGCGCATTCTTTACAGGAAAGCCACGAGTTCCAAAAGGCGATTTTAGAGATCTTGAAGCAGTACATCAAGTTCTACGGTATCTCGCTGGAGCCTTATTTGATCCAAATTACACAGATAATTTTAAAGTGTCTCGATCCTCACGACATTCCGCTGAGGAAGAACTCCCTCGTTGATGTGACGATCATCTTAGGTATCCTTGTCAAGAAGTTCCCGATGATCGATTTCCACCACGACAGTCAAAGACTGGCGGTTGGGACGAACATCGGCCCGATTGCGATCTACGACGTTCGTACATCTGCGAAGTGGCGGGTGCTTGAAGGTCACACAGGCAAGATCACTTGTCTGAAGTTCAACACTTCTGGACATTATCTCGTCTCCTACTCAGCGACTGATTTGACCTTGAGGCTGTGGAAAGTTGGCAACACCGGATTTTTCTCAGGAATCATGGGGGTCACAGCAAAATGTGCGAAGTCGATCAAGCTGTCTCCTCTTCCACCAAAGAAAGTCACGAATGCAAAAAGCTTAGGCAATATTTTTGAGCTCATGAACGCAAGAATGTCAATGGCCAAGATCAATCTTGATACAGCTTTACAGCCAGAAGTAAAAGATGATGAATACTCGATCCTCAACTGCTCGCTTTGCTTTATTGGCAACAAAAAGGAAAAAGAGGTGATTCTTGTGAGGGAAAATGAGTCCACTGAAACTCATAAAGTTAGATAGGCGCCTTAGCTAACTAAAGGCAGCGTCAAGCTCCAGATAATCTGTTCAATGTGAACCTCAGCTAATTGAATGCACAGTATTTAAAATTATTCAATTTGATAAATATTACTTCTAATTATTTTTAACGATGGAGAACTACTATACAATCGGACAGCCTGAGTACGATTTGGGTCAGAAAACACGAATGAAATATTTTGCTTCTCCTAGGTAAGCCAACATTTGCCCTTGCAGAGCTAAAATTTCATGGTAAAAGGATATGAAAAGCAACTCAAAAGCAAATGCAGAAAATAAAAATCATTCTGTTTAGAATTTCGTTTGGCTAAGTAATCGAAAAGTTCATTATAACATAAATTTTTGTTTCTGTAATAAGTTGTCAACAAAAATTATCGACTTTATTTTGCATAAAAAGACTCGTTAAATCACACAGTTGTTATATGCTTAAAATAATTTTTGTTAGGTTCAATAAATCCAGGAATCATTTGCAATTTCATAATATGAATGCAAAATTTGTGACTGGTGACAACGTAAGACGAGAAAAAGACCTGTTTGACGGTACGTAGAAATTAACAGCTTCATTCAGTCTAATACGCAATCCTTAAACGCTATTTTATATTTCCTTTAAACAGAAATATTATTCACATTTTAGTTGTAATTAAAGCGACATTCTCATGTCTTTGTACTTTTATATTAATTGTGTTTTATAGACGAGTACCAGTTCAAAACTGAAGGCGAGATGACAATGAACCAAGGACATGTGCCGAAGATCAAAGACCTCACTTTTAGAAAAGAAGCTTTCACCCGGCAGTCCCAAAGCGAAAAGCGAAATAACATTAAATACGGTAAGTTTGCAAAAGCTCATTATTCTCACTGTTAAAGGGGTCCAGCCGAGCTTGAACACATACGAGTTCCAAAACCCGTTGCCAAGTAAGCTTACGGCCTAACAATTTTAGGAAACTCAAAAAGAGTGACGAAATACAAAAAGCGAAGGGCCTTCAGGTAAGCGCCAAAACCAAGAGACTTCATAGAGCGCGGAGTCCGTTCATCGACTCGCAACTTCTTGACCAAGAGCTCAGAGAAGTCAAGCGAGAGCTGAGAATAGACCGCGAGACACACGAGAGGAGAAATGAAGTCTTGAACACCCTCGACTTCAAGCTCACACTAAAGTAACGATTGGCTTTACTCTAAACCAAAGCTTGCAGCATACTGAAACGGGGTTATGTTTATAGAGACGATACCGAATACGAGGGGACCAGCCAGCAGTCGCCGATACAGAGGTTCTCAAATCGAAAGACAAAGAAGTTCCACGGGTCGCCGACAAGAGTTAAATTCGACATGAACAGCTCGCGCAAGGAGAACCTGCCGAAATAAGTACTTTGAATACCCACCAGATCCATCGATCGACGGGTACCTCGAACAGGTGCGGCTGATATCCGACTGCCTTATAACCGCAGATATAGAACATCGAGAGGCCAGACGACCAGAGGAGGAATAAGATCAGAAATAAGCAAAAATAAAAACTGACAGGTTCGAATTGCCATTTGGTCGCTTACTGTCAACAGTCTCACTGCGATCAACTGCACATTTTATTTGCGCCAATAATATACTTTCATATTTAGCTGATCAAGATAACAACGCTAAACGACAAGACAATTATTGAAGGAAGAGACAGTGTTTTATCAAATAAAGCAGTGTTGGTGAATCTTGGTAACAATCATTGGAAAATGTGCAAGGTACTCAAAATCGACGACTTTAACGACAGCTCAGGTTTGCCTTGCTTTACTCAACATACAGAGATCGGAAGTCAATCTCACAATGACGAATACAAATAAAGACTCAGAGTGATTTGAAAACATTACAAGCCATATGAACTCTCACGGGACTAGTAGTATTAGCCCAGGAAACTTAATGAAAAATTCAAGAAGAAAACTTGAACCGAAAGGAATCTACGATATGGATAAAATCAGCCAAAGAAGGAAAAGGTAGTGGACAAATTGAAGGTTTTAATCAATCTTAGGCATGAAAATCCAAATATCGAGACGAAATCAATCTCTGATGCTTCGAATATCGCATCTAAAGCTGTAAGTCACACTATCTTGATCACATTGCTTTAGACATCCAATCTTTACTGATGTAACGGGACAATGACCAAATGAAATATTTTCTAGTATTTATACAAATTTTTACCTTTAATTTAAATAAAAATAGTTGTCACACATTAATTGCAAGTTGACGAAATCCTGCTGTTTAGTGTAATTACTTTTAATCAACTGCTGTCAGAAGTTTACATAAGTGATATCAAATTTATAGTTACAATTTATAATTACACAATCATGATTTGTAATATTTAACAAATCAAAATGCTGTTAACGTCGATTTCATCATGATTGATAAAACAACTTGTTTAAAAAAATAGCTTGTGTTGACTAAGGCTTATAATAATTTGCTGTTCATTAGATAAAACACAGTATTTGGATAAATATTTATTAATCTGCTAACGTAATGTTACTATTCATTTGCGGTGGTAAATTATTAACCACCAGCAGAACAACTGTTTATTTCTATCCTCGTTGCGGTGACTTTTCAACTGCCAATTGCAGTGCAATTAATAAAAATAAAATCGAAATAAAAGTTATTAATTACTATGGGCAAAGATAACATTCAGATCGCAGTAAGAGTTAGGCCGTTTGCCTCTCACGAAGCTGGGCAGACAAACATCGTCAAAATGGACCGTAAGCTAATCTTTTCTTCCTAGCTACGTCTGTCGGTCTAATTTAGTTGTTTCTAGCATCCAGCGGAAAAGTTACATTGACAAATCCAGAGGATAACTCAGTAAAAGACTACTTTTACGACTATTGCTTTTGGAGTCACGATAACAAGCAAGGACGCAAGCTATTTACAAACTCAGACCTTTACGACAAGATTGGAACCGAGCTGCTGAATAACGCATACAGCGGGTTTAACTCAACAGTCTTCGCCTACGGCCAAACTGGCTCTGGAAAGAGCTACTCAATTGAAGGAAGCAAAGACGACAAAGGTCTCCTGCAAAGAGTCTGCGAAGCTCTATTTGACAAGAAGACTGAAATCGAGAAAAAGGAAGGAAATTCACTTGATTGCCATGTCTCTTACCTCGAGATCTACAACGAAAACCTGAGGGATCTTCTTGACTGCACAGAGAAAGAATTAAAAATTTTCCAACTTAACAACACTGTCTTTGTTAAGAATCTTTCAAGAATCTTTTGTGATGACTTTGGAGATATATCAAAGCTACTTGAAGACGGCAAGAAGATGCGTGTTGTTGGCGCGACTTCGATGAACAAACAAAGTTCAAGATCTCATGCGATTTTTACCTTGTTCATTACATGAAAAACATTAGATCCAAAGACAAATAAAAGTTCCGTTAAATCATCGGAGCTTCATATCGTCGATCTTGCTGGGTCAGAAAGACAGTCTAAAACGAACGCTTCAGGAAGTCGACTCAAAGAAGGGTCGAATATCAACAAGAGCCTGACGTTCCTCGGAGTCGTTATCGAAAAATTATCGACTGTCTCAAGTAAGAAAGGTTCAAATGACCACATTCCATATCGAAATTCTCAGTTGACGTACTTACTGTCAGAAAGTCTTGGTGGCAACAGTAAAACGATCATGATCGCGGCAGTTTCTCCAGCTGCTTCAAACTTTGAGGAGACGACATCTACGCTAATGTTTGCGGACAGAGCCGCAGCCATTACCAACAAGTCGACTGCTAATGTTGGTGAAGAAACTAACATGAAGACAAAGCTCGCAGGAGAACTCGATGCCCTTAAGCAGCAGCTTAAGGACTTGGAGTCCACGCTAAAAGCTCCTATCGATGTCAAGGCGAAACCAGGCAAAGCGCAAGCTGATGAAAAACGCAAAAATGAAGAAATGATCCTAAAATACAAAGAAGAAATCAAAGCCCAGCAAGAGATGATGAAGACTTTCGAAATCGATAGAGATGAAGAGAAGTCGAGAAGAGCCGAAATAGAGCAATCACGAAGGAAGATGCTTGCTGACGGCGGTCTTTCAGTCGATGAACTCCGAGAGGAAATGAAAGTCGACCCTGACACTCCATATTTAGTCAATATCTCCGACGATCCAACATTATCTGGCTGCTTGGTCTACTACCTCAAGAACAAGTCGACGACTATCGGTTCCAAAGTGGATAAATGCGACATTGTGATGAAGGGCCTCGGAATATTCGATGAGCACTGTAAGTTTGAAGTCGAGTCACCAGAGAAGGTCAAGATCGTTGCGATCGGTCGAGCAAGAACACTAATCAACGGAAACTACCTCGCTGGATCGACATATCTTAAAAGTAACAAAAGAATCGTTCTTGGGAACGGAAACGCGTGGAAGATAATCATCCCGAAGATCCACAAAGAAAAGAACGACCAGAGTAAAGACATGTACGGCCAAATCATGATGGACAGGCTAAAGTCAGACACCCCGGAGGCTGTAAACATCCGAAAGTTCCTCGAAGACACAAAGGAAAGAATCGGTGATGATAAAACAGTCCAGTTCACGAAGGAATTCGCAGAAGCTCTAGATAAAGTCGATGAAGCTAACGAATACTCTCGCTACAGGTACCACTTCACCAAGGACAAGGACAAGAAAGTGTACTTCACCATCGAAGTCATGATGGACGTCATGGACTACGGCTCAGATCTTCCTGAAATCGCAATCAGAATGAGAAAGAAGGAGACAGGTAAGCCTTGACACTTAACATAAAAACAGACGAGATCATATACCTCTGGGACTATGGAAAGTTCAAGGAAAGAGTCGACATGATGCAGCAGTGGTACACCGACATCGCTGACGACGGCATCCTCAACAACCAATCTTTCATTGACCCGTGGAACGACGTCACCGACGGAAACATCAAAGAGCAGCAAGAAGACGAGTTCCTCAGCATCGAAGATCAGTACACGAAGCTGAAAACCCTCGTTGATGGCCTTAAATCAAAAATTAAAGATCTTGAAGGCCAAAAGAGCGCTTTTTATAAGAAAAACAAAGACGCGTGGGGCGCAAAGGAAAAAGACCTCGACATAATGATGATGGTGCTGATCAACGACGAGGCTCCGACGACCGCAGAGGAAGAAGAGCTTTTATCAAGATATAAAAAGGCTAAAGACTTTCATAAGGAAGATCTCATCGGCTGGGAAAAGACTCACAGAGAACTGAAGGAAAGCAACGAATCACTAAAGAAACTACAAGCTCAGCTAAGCGATGTTGAAGGACATCTGAATGAACTTAAAAAACTTAAAGAGGAAGAATTTGATAATATTAGTGTTGCTGAGTCCCTTGATGGCCGAATTGAGTTACTTAAAGGGCATAACTCTGAATTTTCAAAGAGACTCGAACAACTGCAAAAAGAATTGGCAAAGGAAAAAGCGAAGATTGGAAAATTCGGAGATAATTCAGGATGCTGCACGATTTTTTAAACTTGAATGTGAATAGAATTATGTTGAATTTGTTGAGGAAAGGGTATATGTTTGAGATGTGGGTTTTACATAAGTGATAAACATTGGTATCAAGTGTTTTTAATTAGCACTTTTTAAAATAATTATTTAGTTTTTTTATTTTCTTTTATTTTAAAATTTCCAAAATTAGAAAATTTATAATTAAAAAAACGAAGAAATTTTAGTTTTCTTTTGATTCTATTTTATTATCAAAGTTAACAAATTCTAATATCTAGTGTAGATTAAAAAATGATTTAACCATTTGTAACAAATAATTAGAATTCCAAACTAGATGTAGCATAAGCTTTATCTTTTATTTGACATCATTCATAAATTTTATAACAATATTTTTCAAGCAATAACATCTAACAAATTCTAATAAAGCTCAAACTTATCATTTTTTTGCAATTTAAAAACTAATAAATACAATTCCATCTATTTCACTTGATAAACTTTAAAAAAATATAATCATGGAATCTTCAAAAGGACCCCTCATCAATCTTGATGACATAAACCCACTAAAGCTGTTTAACATCAAAGACAGGAGAGAGTACTACAAAGAAAAGACCAGACTTATGCACTGAGACAATTTCAAAGACGAAAGCGAGGCTCTCGCAGACGATTCTCAAATTCCTTTAGTTTACCATCCCGCAGACTTCGGCATCTGCAGCAAGTACGAGAAAGTCAGCACGATTTATGAACTACCGCTCAGCCCCAGCATCATTTTGCTCACGCAGAACAAAGACACAAATCAGGTAAGTTACCGCTTTTTGTCTTTACTCGCAAAACGACAAAGATATCTAGACAGAGGCGCTGCTAGGCAAGCTGCCTCTGCGGTGGATGCCCCGCTTCAGAGGAGGATGAACTCGAGTCCCCTCACACTGCGAATTTATCTTTTGCAGCTTAAAATTTTGAAAAACTAGCGAACGTCAAAAATTAAGTCAAGTTGAACTTCAACTGACTGCAAGAATATCAAAAATGTCACTTGCTCAGTTTTTTCCTGGTTGGATCTCATTCAGAAATAAACTCTCTATCGAAATTGTTAGACAGTTTAAAAGCAATTTTAAATCACTGTCGACTGTGATTCTTTCTCGTTTGGATTTCTATATCTAAAGGATTTTATCTGTCGTGACGTAATTCCTTAATAATCGGGATCTTTTAATGATTTGAATCTTTAAATATCAAAATGCAGCGTCATTGTGAAAATTGCATAAATTACTAGACGTGTGTTGGTGACCCAACACACGTCTAGTGTATTCGCAATTTTAGATTTACATTTGTCGTGGATATCTAGATATTTACGGTTTTCTCTCGAAATGATTAAATACCAATAAAATCATGAATTTTGCGATGAATAATAAATCATATTTTTCTTATAGCAAATAGTTAAATAAGTCCTTGATCAAAGACAAATTAGTGACTGATTTCCAAATGAAGCAAGCAGAAAATGAATGTGAGATTCATTCGTATATGAATCACGAAAATATAATTAAATTGTTAAGTTACACAGACAACGAAAAGGAGTACGTTCTGCTGATGGAGTATGCAAATCAAGCAACTTATTTACTTGACTTGATCGCTGAGCACCACACGCCAGTTGAAGACCAGCAGGAGCTGCAGTTGTACGCATACGACGTGTTGAACGGTATCCATCACATCCATTCTCACGGTATCATCCACTGAGACATCAAGTTGGACAACTTGTTGGCTCACAAAGAGGACGATGATAAGTTCCCGATCATCAAGATTTGTGACTTTGGACTTGCTCATCAAGCCGATCCTGCAAATGGCTATAAAGCTCAAAAATAAGACGACAATCGGGACCTGGGGCTATATCCCCCCTGAGGCTAAATAACAGTTCGTACATCGGCAAGGAATTCGATATGTGGGCGTACGGTATGGTGCTGTACGAAATGGCAGTCGCGTACAAGCCCTCTCAGGTCAAGGGCTACAACCCTGACTCCGGTGAGATACCCTTTAGGAAGTACGACTGGAAGGGCAAGTGCGAAGAGCTTAAAGACCTCATTACAAAATGAATGACGTTAGACCCAACAAAAAGAATCTCAGCAGAGGATGCACTGCAACATCCTTACTTCACAACCCAAGTCTAACCTTCAGTAGATTTGATACATAATATCATATGATGATTGGTTAATTTTTTTCTTTGCTTTTTTGTAACGATCTCATGGTATCTTTGTTGAGTTGAAGCTTCAATATAAAAACAGTACGATTTGGAGGTGTTATATAATCAGCTGCATTTTTATATTTTTAGTTTGCAAAAAAAATAATCGCAGTGTAAACAAATCAATACTGTAAATATTGAATCGACTTATTCAATTATACAATACAAGTACGAATTGATGAAGGTAAGTTTGTTGAGTAAAGCTAAATATTTATGCTTCTATCAGTCGACTATTCACTGGTGCAGTTCTATTTGAGATCTTTCTTTGAATCTCATATCTCAGTTTCCTCATTTATACGCTTTGACTTCTCTATCTAAATTGCATGTTTTGCACTTTCGGTCATCGATAGAGTTCCAGCTGGACTTGCTTTCTCCAGTGGCATAGCACTTGCCTCACTTCCACTGGAGATTTGGCTTTGCATCAGGCTGCGGCTTAAGCTTCGGCTGTGCATCCGCATCTTCATTAGATTTTTTAAGTTTTTCCTTTGCGGCTGCGCTTTCCTGTATCTTTGATTAGTTTAAGTTAAGACAGGCTGATGTTCAAAGCAAAAAATACAAAAATAGTGGATTCAGTCACTCTAAAACAGCAGAATGATGTATATAGACAACGAAAAAGATAAAATTATATAATAATTGCTCTCGTTAAGGTCACGTGGCTTAAATTACCTTAAGTTTTTGCTTTTCGAGTTTCTTATTTCAGCTGTCACATATTTTCTCGTCAGATTTTTCCTTTCAATGTTTACAATGGCTTAATTTTGAGTCGCATTTGTACTTCTTGCGGCCGCAATTAATACAGTAGTCTCTGTAGTCATTTTTGAGGTCTCAGTATCTTCACGACCATTTTAGACTGCTGGAGTCATCATCATCGATAGCACTGTGTTTTTGTTGCTTTCTCTGGTAAAAAGCATCATAAGCTTTTTCATTAAGGGTATCTCAAGCTTCACACCTATAATACGGTAGTCGGTTCTTCAATGTGCAGTCTTCACAGTTCCATTCGTCGTCTTCAAGCTTTTCGGGTTCAGGTGGAGGAGGCTTACTTTTGTTAAGCTGAGCTTCGCTTTCGTTGAGTTCTTGCTGCAGTTTCTTTGCGATCTCTAGGTCTTCTTCGAACTGTCTATTTTTCCTCTTTACTTTCAAAGAATATTTCTTCGTCTTGGTTTGCAGAGTACTTCGCTGTTTTGGACTCAATTTCTTTAGGAAGTATCTTTTTGAATACCATCATGACTGGTCTTGAGACCAGTCACCACGAGTTTATAGCTGTCCCATTTTCGTCGAAAGAAAATAGAATATTAGTAAAGTCAAAATGATCAGGGGTGAGCTCCTGGCCGTCTGCAAATCCTGACCACTTTCCATTCAGATTCTTCGTTAGTATTTCAAACTTGCAGTCTTCGAAATTGTAGCTGATAATATTGCAGATTTCATACTCGTCTTTGCCAACTGGCGACTTCGACTCATCAGATAAAAGATCCTGAATTGAAAATTGAAAAGGCACGTATTGGAAGCGCTTTTCGAACTTCAGCTGCTTAGTGGACTTCATCAGTATGATCTCAGGAGCATTGAGAATATTAACAGTCGTTCGGCTGATGATATCCTCGACGCTGCGCTTTGTCGCTAATTCATCTCTGATCTCCTCTGCAATTGGAGCTTTAACTGAGGTGACAAAGTTCTTTGAGAACTCCGTGCTGTCTTCAAAATAGTCAATAACATAAAGACTGTTTTTAATTATCGATATCGTCTCCTTTCCTTTGCTCTTGCTGTATTCAAATTGAAAGCAAAGCGAGATGGCCTTGTCGAGGTCAGTAAACTGCGAGTCAAATTTTGACTCAATATCGATCATCGTCTTTTCATTCTTCATTTGGGAGATGTTCTTTTTCAAAAAGTCGCTGTAATTTTGAGCGATGTCTCTTCTTAATGCAGCGAGGATGACTTCGATCGTGTTGCCGCAGGCGCTTTCGATGTCCTCCCTGTTGACGCCACATCACGCTGAATGCAGGATTAGTGAAAGGAAATAACTAGATACTAATAATTAAAAATCGATCACCGCACCTTGAAATTCTTTGAGGCATACTTTTAGCTTATTTCTGTTGCCGCGATCGAATTTGAATTTATTAATCGACACTTTGCGATCTAAATCAAAAATTTATTCGCAGTCAAGGATATAGTAAGTTGTAAAACTCCTCAATTACATATATTTATCGATTTGATGTATTCGTAGTACAAAACATTGCACAAATCAATAATGTCGGTTAGCTTGCGCATGATGGCGCAAGACTTGTTTTTGAGCAGGATGTGAGCCAGCATGAAAAACCTGCTGATAGCCTCCTGCTTGTACAGAGCAAGCAGGATCTCTCATGTGTTCTCAGCTTCGAAATCAACTATACAGGCGAGTTAAGACTAAGCCATCGGTGTCTTAGCTTAACCGGAAATGTAATAAAGCGTACATGTGCCTGGTGCATCGCAGATGTCAATGAGTTTCAGGATCCTCGTGATGTTGTTGATATCCAAATACTCCATGTTTAATTATATTTCTATTGCGATATCATAAGTTGCTCACTCAGCTGCTGTCTTTCACTATCGATAGCACTACTGTGTGTACGATCGACAGTGTCAAGTATAATTCCAAAATTTGCTGAATTAAATCATTATTAATTAAATATGAACTTTAACAACAAGTCTTTTCGGGTTAAGAACACCGAAGTCATGAGGCCAACAGCTCGTAATGTCAAGATTGAGGATATCAGTGAAGAAAGCAAAAGCGAATCGAGCGAAGTCTCAGTTTTCAACATGAACACAATGCACACATCGATTTTTTAGCCAAAGTAAATTTCGCCTTAATCATTATTTATAGACTGACATATTCAAACATGAGGCAAGAATTTACTATTTACTAAAATAATCGAGTTTATTTCATCAAAAACTCGAATTTGTTTATCAATATTTTAATGTATTTATCAGTATTATTTCTGGTATTATCCACTTCGATTGCTTTTTGCTAATTTAAACATAAAAAATTGAGCCATACAACACCTGTTTTAATATTAAATAAATAAAATTTAATGATTTTAACAACTTTCACAGTATTCTTGAATATATTACTAGAAGCTGAAATTTACTATTTTTATAAAGATTGGTAAATTTTATTATCGAAATTAAACTAATGGCTTCTATAAATACTTTAAAATAAAAACACTTTGTAGGTGATAATTAAAATATCCAAACTTCGAGCATTTTTAAATTAATTAATAAACCTACCACCTGCTTTATTTATAATTCTACCAATAATTTGCCTAAAAATAAACAGTAAATTTTAAGTTCTAGTAAACTCTTATAAACCCAGATATTTTCAAATTTGCTATTTTACTTAGTATTTATTAGTGTTTTTTGAATTATTCAAACCAAAAAAATCACAAAAATAAACCTCAATTGAAAATTTCAAACTGAATGAATTTTTTGTATTAATAATTAATCTCACAGTCACTTATAGTTTGAAAATACTGAGCTGACCATATTGAAGGGTCCAAAAGGTACCTAAAAATACTAAAATTGCAGCTGTTTTAGTATAAAACCCAACGTGCGAGTTGGTATTACTGACAACATCTGTCGACTGCGATTTGATGATTAAACCTTTAGTTTTGCTGACTTTGATCAATAGTACAATATAGGGCCATGTGGTTACCTCTTGTATCCTCAAAAATATGGAGTGTAAGTTGCAATTTACCTATTTTAATCACGACATTTCAGCATGATTTACTCATACTACTGCAATAGGTCGCATTTGGAGTCCTGCTGACGATCGCTAATTTCGAAAACCTGTATTTGTATTCAGCTATGGTGTTACTCAAGTGAGTCTTGATCGTCTTCCACGACATCGAGATTTCAGTACCAAAAGAGCAGACACCTGCAGCACCAAAAGATAAAGTGAAGAACAAGTCAACTAAGCGATACATATTTAAGTATGCTTTGATCTTGTGTTTTTATATTAACACTTTTTGGTGGAGAAATTGGTAGAAATACAGTCTACTTGCTTAATAACTCGATTAATCTTCCCTTTTAGGAGCAAATAAAAGTGTCAGTGAACAGCCGACACTAAAAATTGATGATTCAAATAAAGTCCAGCCGCCAATCCGCGCATCAAAGTTGATCAAGAGCAGAGCGAAGTCTGCAGAATCTATAAGGTAGCTGGATTCTAGCTAAATTTTAGACCTCCGGAAATAATGAACGAAATGAAGAAGAGTATGTATTTACAGAGGAAAAAGGTTATCAAAAGCACTTTGCTTAACGACAATTGCAAGAAGAACCTAATCAAGGCTGAAGAAAGCAAATCGGTACACCAACTGCAGCTCGCAGAGAAGATGAAGAACATCCTGTTCTGCTCGATTTCACATGAACTAAGAAGTCCAGTGAATCATATTAACGGTATACTGGACTTAATCAAAAATTACTACAAAGATGATGAAAAGTTGACAGAATACACAAACATTGCAATAAGCTCAATCGGAATGTTGACGAGCAAGATCAACGACATCATGGACTTTTCGTTGCTAGAAACAGGGACACTAGAGCTTAAGCCTGTTGAGTTCAACCTCCGAGGGTTGATGCAGAGCGTGGAGGACGTATTGAGCTACCAATTCGACCACAAGATGATCAACTTCTCTGTGTTCATAGCAAAAAACGTCCCTGAAGTGTTAACCTACGACCACATACGGCTAAAGCAGATCCTTCTGAACCTCATCTTCAATGCGATTAAATATACTGAGAAAGGATACGTCATCGTGATCGTCGAGTGCTCTTATGCAAATAAAATGTTCAAGTTTAAAAACAACAAAACTGCGTACAAAGGCAAGACTGAGTGCCAACTCAGGTTCTCAATCTCTGACTCCGGCTGAGGCATCGCAAAGAAGCGACAGATGAACCTGTTCAACTTGTTTTCGAGTATTAACACGAAAAATGAAAAAGTACCGTTTTTTGATAATTTTTAGGACAAGCAAGTAAATAAAAATAGTCAAGGACTTAAAAAGATTAATAATATTGAAAATATCGGTAAAACTGATTTTTTGTAATTCTACAAATGAATGTGATTAATTCGATTAACTAAATCTTACTGAAAACTAGCAATTTATATAGTTAAAATTTACAGACTGAATTTTTATTCTAATTTTCATCAATTAAGTTCAATATATAGGCTCGTGAACTCCTTCAGATCACTATGATAAAGTAATCCTTGAGTCAAGTGAACTTATGGGGATTGGCTTGACCTTTTGTCAGAAGATGCTGCGACAGATGAACTCTTGCCTTGAGCTCAAATCCACTGTGAATTTCGGGTCGACTTTTTCATTCGTGTTAAATATGAATTTTATCATCAAGCAAGAGCAGGAGCAGCACCAGGATACCCTCGGAGTTGGTCTTTTAAGCAAGAATCAGAATATGCAGATGAATGCAAACTTCAAATCGAAAAATGAGTCATTAAATAAAATGAGAATTACAGATAAGAATATTTACAAGCTTTCTAATAAATCTTTAAGAAGTTCTTCGTTTAACAAGAAAAAAGCAGAATCTTTCCTTAATCATAATGGCGAGAATAAACTTGAAAAATTAAGTGTAAGAAAATTCTAACTTTTTTCAACTGAGGTTATTAATTTAACTACTCACAAACTACTTTTAAATAGACTTCGACTTTTCGTAGTTAAAATAATTTTTTATGCAAATAAAAATTTTTTATACTCATCAAAATTTTAATTTTGAGTGTAAAATTTAAGTTCGATCTCGGTTAAAATTTGCTAAAAACTCAATTAATTTTATTTTTTAAGGTTGTCGGAAATAAAGAAAAATTAAGCAGAGACTATTCAGGTATCACAACCCAATTAGCCTGCATATACTTACCTAACCTTTAGCGAATGATCACCAAAAGTTGTTTCAGTTTAAGAATACGATTAACGTGAGACGCCTCGACTCGAATGAATACTATCAAAGTGAAGATAACAACTTCTTCGAGATCCCGAAGAAGTCAAGCGTCAAGCAAAGCGACATCAACGAGCTTTCAAGTGATTTTTACGATGAGAATCCTATTAAATCAGTCGTTCCTCAGTTCAACGCGATAGTGCGTAACGGGTGGGGAGACTTGTCAAAGCCACGGCCTTTAGCCTCAAATATAATTAGACAAGTAATACAACACCGCTTATGTCTTTAGGAATGTAAAGCCTCTAATAATAAAGTTGACCACTCCAACCGCAAGCGTGAGGAAAGCAAGAGCCAGCTCAGATACTGAGACAAATATGATCGTGAGTCAAGCGTGAATTTAGGAAGCGATCTTCGACTACAATTATTGAACAACAACCCCGCTTGCATTGACGTTTCCAATATTGAATCGAGTCGCCCAGTCAAACTCGATCTTGATGACCAGAACAATGCTCATTTAAACGTTCTGAATAAAGGTGAGTTTTTGTGGGCTTTTTTACTGCTTCAAGCTAATTTTTTGCGTTTAGCAAGGCTTGCACTGAAACCACTGAATATCATCAAAAATTCGAGATTTACAAACCCTAATGATAGTGTCGTATCGCCGATGGAAAGAAAGATAATCTCCAAAGTCGTCGAATACTTCGAGGACAAGAAGCATAAAAAGAAAAATACTGAGCAGTGAATGAACTTTACTAAACTTATAAAGCTCTGATCGGGTGAGTCTTCTGTGAATGAGCAAAAGCCAGCTTGAATCCCTGAGATGCTGCTTCCACCGTGAGGATGCGCCAGCATCCTCATCGTTGATGACCAGATCATCAACAGGATGATTCTGAACGAATTTGGCAAATGCAACAAAGTCGTCTCAGACGAGGCTGAGAACGGTAAAGTTGCATTTCAAAAGTTCAAAGAATCACAACACCGCTTGTGATGTGGCCCCTATCGCCTGATCTTGATGGACCTCAACATGCCAGTGATGTCAGGTATGCTTAACATAATTATCTCCATAGGCATTCGGTCTTGTGAGAAGATCTTAGAAGTCGCAGGAATGATGAGACCTAAAATCGTTGCAGTGACTGCGTTTGCGTCTGAAGAAGAAAAGCAAAAGTGATTTTTAGTTGGGTTCGATGACTTCAAGACAAAACCTCTGGATTCAAATACTTATCTCAGCATCTTATGTTCAGTATCTAAATAAACTGCGACATAAGTAATTGTAATTACTGGTTTTATAATTCTTTTAATTTTAAATCCTTGTGATGTAAATTTCAATTATTGAGATCACTGCTTGGGTAAACTTCGATCTGAGATTGATTTATTGACAATAATTTAATTTCATTTTACACTCCAAATATGGAAGAACTCATCCTCTCAGCACTCAGTAAAAGAAATACCAAGGGAAGGCCGATTAATGTGTCTGTTCCAAAGCAGACTGAAAAGCCTGAAAAAGTCCCTGCATTCGATGCAGTCTACGAAGAAAAGCCAAGTGAAGTCCAAATCGGTAAATTTTAGCATTCTTACGACTACATTAATAAAAATGGTGCTGTGAAAGATGTATTTTTTGTGGTTTTTTACATTATATTAAAGTGAAATCCACTAAGATGGCATTGGTGGACTTAATCACATTTATGGGATGAAAATAAATGAGAAGTAATTACGATTAACTCTTGATTTTTACTTCTATCAGTTGTCAGATGTCTTGAATCTATATCGAAGTAAAATAAAAACACCTTGCAGACAACCTTGGACCTAATACATCGGATAGAAGTTGATCAAATACCACGCTTTTAAGCCTTATAAACACTCTTATTGTAGTCTCTTTCTGAACCAAAAACCTCATCTTGTAATGTTTCAGTGTTAATCTCTATGTGAAGCTTAAATAGCATTAGAGCCCAAGATAACTGTAAAAACAAGTATATCAATCACTTTATTCTCATCAGTTCTCTTTACTATATTATCTTTAATTCCCTTATGATCTTGAGTCTGACTCAGTTGTAAATTGACTTATTTTGCATATAAAAATCACAATGATTCTCTAAAATAATTGTGATTTTTCAACAGCCAAAAACCTTGTGATAATAAATATCTATATTCAGTGTGTCAAACTGCACTTTAAAATGTTGAGCATAAAACATACAATTCCCCTAATGATTTTGCATGTTTTCTATTTACAATAAAATACGTCTTAAAAATACCAATTTTAGTGATGTTTTTTAAATAATAATTTGTCACTATAGCCGAGCAACTGTCAAACTTGTCCCAAGTACAAGCCGCGTTAGATAGCGATGACTATGCCACCTGCAAGAAGCTGCTATCAGACATGGAGATTGACGAAAGCAAAACTGGCGAGTTTTACTCGCACATTTGCATTCTCAATCAACCGATCACAAAGCAGTTCATGGTGAACGAGCTCGTCGCGAGACAAATCAATATCAACAGCGTCTTGCAGTCGGTCTACCTGCTGTTGCTGCTGAAGATGAACGAGGAGCAGACTTCAGAGAAATACAGCGACTTTTTAATCATCAAAAACGACAACCTTTTGGTTTGGATTGAAGTCCTGATGGAAGCTGCGCTGATGCAGCAGTTCATATCGCAAAGCAGACCAGGTACTGAGTTTAAGCTGCGGCTTGGTTTTTGTCGTTAAATAATCACAAAATTATAGATTCTGCAAAAGACCAACAGTTTGAGGAAAACACACTGCTGATTGCTAAGATATCAGATGCTGTGGACGTGCTGTCGTCACAGCAGGACCTGCTGTGCCACGCACAGTTCATGATCCATAATTTAGCAATAAACGAAGGCATTTCGCTACCACAGACTGAAGACCCCTCGCAGGAACTGATTATCGATGATTCTGTCATTGTTGAAGCTTGAGAGTATTCGTAATTAAGCAGTTTTAAACCTATTACGAATATTTTTTTACTGTGAAAATTATAATTTTTTTGTGCTTAACAATATAGTTAGTTTGCCAGATTTGGGTATGGATATTATCTACTCGTCAGTGGGCTTTTTGATCAAAATTTTAAGGAATATTAGCAAATATTAAGCACAAAAAGTGCATGTTTACTAAAGATAATATTTGTTTCAAGTATTCGCACAGCTGCAATATTACAAAAAGCAAAATACACTTATTATTCTTCTGATTCTATTAGCCAAATTAATAAAATTTTTATTGACATTCAATCCAAACAAAAGATCTTTTTATTATCAAAGATACTTTAAATAAAAAGTAATTATAAAATATTCGGGCTGAATTAAATAAAGGAGAAAAATGACTGTTCGTCCCTACTTGCCCTAAATAATTCGCAGATAATTATTTTGACTAAATCTCCGGATAAAATAATAATTTTAAAATAGAATCAGATGCAAGACAACTACTTTAACAGCTGCACTGAATCATCAAAGCATTCTCTTGACATGCAACTATTCGAAGACATAAGCTCCTACAACTTTGATCTGCGGTACAAGGCAGAGATCTCTACCGATTTGAGCCTCAAGCTTAGAGGTAAGCACAATTATTCTTTCGGCATATTGAATCGTGCCTAATAGAAGCCATTGTTCTGCGATTGTAAGCAATCCTATTCTCCTCGGAACCAAATATTATTGCGACAATTGCTTTGCTGCTTTCAGCTATTTTGCATTGCACTGTGCGTCCCTCCACGCAGTCGAGTTTTAGTCAGATTTGTGGAGAGAACTTTGTAAGAAATTAAACTCCTGCACGGTGTGCAGGAGTTACAAATTTCTTACAAAGCTGCTGTCCCGAGTTCTGAGCTTGAACTTGCCTCGAGTGCAGGAATAAGCAAATGTGCTTGAGTAAATGTAAAATAAATAACCGCAAAAATAATACGTCTCCCTTTCGCCTTTTTTTGCTTCGTATCTTTTGACAATGATTTTTAAATGCATTCGAAAAGTTATTAGACAAGTTGATATAAATTTTCGATTTGAATATTCAGGTGGTTTTAGACCCAAAACCACCTAGTTTTTAGCATTACCAACAATTTGAAAACTTTTTAGGAATTCAGTAAGCCAATTTCCGTGATTTGAGTTCTAGTCGAAATGGTTCTGAAATCTTCGTTGATATTTTGCCGATTTCGAAAACTAGTTTTGATATTCACTTTTAGCATAACGATTTTTAACTGTGCTTAGGAGCGAAGTTTAACCGAACATTATAATCTAAAATCATCTTGTATTAATGAATCTTATTGTGATTGGTATTATAACACAAACGCAATATTTTGAGCCAACACTTGATTTATGTAGCCACGAACATCATAAAAGAGTATTATATTGATGTATAAAGAGGACAGCATTTAATTACTGCAAAAATAACGCTTATAAAAAGTTAGATACATTCCTCACCATCTCCGCTTCTTTCCATATTGAAAATTAAATGAAAAATTCATAAATAAATATTTACGAATTTCGAAAATTGTCTGAATTATTCACAAGTCAAAATATTTGTTTTCACAACGATGCAGTAATTTTATCTACATCTCAAAAGTACTGAAATCAAATATGCTTTAGCATTTGATAAGTTTGAAACTTATGATATATAATATCACAAATTTCAGTATTCAATAAAAATCATTTTTGCATGCTATACGAAATTTTCAAGGCATTTTTGGGCGTGAGCCCAAAAACAACCCTTGAAAGCTTCATTACCATCAACTTTGATTTTCCTTTGAAGCTGATATTTGCTCTCCAAAATCTGTTGGTTTTCTAAATCCCGACTTTTCGATTTACCGCAGTAAATAAAACCTTTTTGCGGTCTGTGCCTGATTCACCGTTATTGCAGATTTCGGTTGGATTCCCCATCAGTCCCGTAAATTTATTCCTCATCAACGATAATAATGGCTTGATATAGGAAATGTCTTCGAGCAGGATGTCGATATGATGAGAGACGAGAACTGCTTTAACCTTGGACTCGCAAATGGATTCAGCGGCTTAGATCAAAGAAATCTCGACAATCAGGTCTCCGAATTTGGAAATTTCTTTGATAAAGGATGTTTGATTGAAAAGGTGCACCAACAGAAGTTCGGACTACAGTCTATATCCCAAGAATACGATATGACTAGCACTGGGTGCGTCCAATCAAGCTCCGGATCACATAACTCTACTAAGTCGATTCATTGCTTCAGCAAAGGTAACTAATGTCGAGGATTTTAGACAATTTCTTGAGATTTTGAACTTTTTAGACCATGATTCGAGAAAGCTTAAAAACAGGCTAAAATGTTTTATCGTTAAAACTGAGTTTATTAGCTATCGTTTAATACTGAGTAATATTTACAGATCTCGATGACTGCCAGTCAGTAGAGTTTATGGAAGTCAAATCCAAAGCAGCTCCAAGAAGAGCCAGTAAAAAGGCTATGAAGTCTGATTCAACTCAAAGTGATACTTCAAGCTGCAAGGTTGATGAAGAAGAACAGAAAGAAGCCAGCCCATCGTCAGTCTATAAGACTCCGAACTACAAGAACAAAAAGAAGTCCTCGATGAAATACATGACCAAACATTCGACTGCGAATATCAAGCAGCACGAGGAGCAAATGAAGCAAAAGTACGGAGTTAGCCTTAGCGAGAGAAAGGACGTTGTGAGCAAGACCTTGTTCAGATCACTAAAAAGATTCCACAATGAAAGCTTCTTAGAAAAGTACGAACTTGGAAAAGAAACTACTGAGGCTTACCTAGAGAAGATTCACCAATACTGTAGCAATTTCTTCGAGAACAAAGAAAGCGAACTTGACTACTGGGGTATTACTTTAAAAGATGTTGAGAGATTCGTTGCTATCATGGTCTCACCAAACCACATCAAGAACGATCTCAAAGACGAATCAGATGCGATACTTTACAAAGAATATTACTCTTGTCTCTACCAATACTCACACAAAAAGCTTGCAAAAATGTTGCAGAATAGAGCTTGCGGATTCCTATTCAATATGTTCGTCCAAGACGGACACTTATCTAAATTTATTTCTAACTGCTCAACCATGAGTCAACATTCAGAGGTGTACCACAAGGCCGGTCTTGGCTTTGTGACGAGCCCATTAAATTATGATTTGAAACATGATGATGAAATATCATTCAACCACTTCCACTAAATCACCGACTCAGGCTGAACTTGACTATACTTTAAACTCGTAACTACACTTATGCTTTCAGACGAAAGTCTATCCATTACTTGACTTCATCTATAAGAAGGCCTTCATAGATAAGCGCTTGTCACCGTGGGGAGGAGGGACTGGGACTTATAATATATGTGGATCTTTGGTTGAATATCAATCCACACATCAATATTAAAAAAGTAGTTAATAAGATAAACCAACCCGCAGTCAAATATATTGAATTCAATATTTATATTCATCATGCAAGACATCGACATCTCCATTCTCAAAGCACAAATTATCTCGCATCAAGTCATTCATTAAACCGAGTCTCTTCATGTCCCACCCCACCTCACCCTCGCTGCAAGGCCCAAATAAGCCTTTTTCAGGCTTTGCTGACTCATCCGTCTCAGCAGTAAATCTAAATTCCTCTAAACCTCAAAATCCACTTTTGGATCTCCTGTTTTTTTACCAAAAAAACACTGAGATTTTGGAAGCAGAATAAGGTAAAAATAGTGACTTTTGATAATAGCAAAAAAATTAAAAAAGCAGGGTATATCTGTAAAAATACTGTTGATTAGTATTCTAATATAGTAAATGACGAGGGACAAGAAGGAGTGCATCTGCTTAGAACAGCTGTCATCATATCCTCCAGCAGCAGTTTCCATCTGTGTTGTATTTCTTATATGACTCCACCTCGAATACTTGTATCAGCGACTTTCTTTTAATACGCGAATTATAAAATTTATTATTATCGAATTCCACCTGACAGCAGAAGGGTATCGTCTCGAAAGGATATGTGGAAATGCTTTGAGCCGTCTGTCTCGTCTTCGTATTCCTTTTCATCTACGACTTGGCTGATCTTGGCGCCCGTGCGGTCGAACCTGCATGACTTGCTGGACTTGTTCTTGAGGCAGCTCTTCGGAAACGTCTTGAACTTGTTTTTATTTAATCGATATGTTCTTGCTACTTTTCGTCATCGGCGAGCCGTAAGGCTGGTTTATCAGGCTCTTGTTGATGTCTGAGAACTTCTCGAAGAATCACGAGTGGTTGTGACGCATTGTTTGATATCCGATCTGCTGGTCCATTAAAGAATCATTTATACTTATCTGTTGCTGTGTCGCCTGATCCTCAATAGGTATGTTTACCGACTGATCTGCGTTTTGCAACTCTTCTTGCATTGCTCTTGCTGCCATTAGTAAATGCAGATGGTATTATTTTTTATTTCAATACTGTATTTTTACATTTTTCGAAGGTGAACTTAGCTAAAGTTTTTGTAGCTGCTTTTGGGTTTATTTGCAAACTGAAGTTTAGAATATGTAAAATACTTTTATCAATCGCACTGTGAAGATTGAGTGATTGAGACTCAGAATTTGGTATTAAAATTGAATTAAGTTACTTATTAAACCCGAACATCTCTTCGGCTATCATTCTATGAAAATCTTTGTTTGTAACTTTCTTTGGGTTCTTCTTCGTCTGTGCTGTTGTTGCTGTAATTGTCGACTCGAGTCTTTGTAGACTTCAAAATGAAGAAAGGACTTGTTTCTTTTTCTTGTCGATAAATCTATTTTCTTCCTGCATGTAGTTTTTAAGTCTCCGTCTGCATTTAATGCTTTCAATTTTAGATGAACTATCTAACTTTTCGAGGTTTTTCTGGCTTCGCAGTTGCTTATTATCAACACTGCTGCTAGTTTGCTTTGGGTTTAAAGTTGTCTGCTTTACTGGTAGTCTACAAAAGAATTTTTAAGCCTGATTTGACAATAAAAACCAAAAAATAGCTTACAAGCTAGATATTCTTTGCCTATACTGTTCAATATGCTTATTTTTCTATTTGATTATCAAGCTGAATTTTATTATCATTTCTTTCCTTGCTCTCACGATCTAAATTAGCGATAGCAATGGTCCGAGGATTCAAATAATATGTAGATGACTTACCGTGTCTTTTATTTATCAGCCTCTGCTCTTTTGGACCTGGAGGAGTAAATTGTAGAGTCAATATTACTCTTTCGCTTTTCATCTTTGATAAGCGTAAATATTGAGTATATCTTCCTAAATTGTTGTACTGTTGGCTCCTGTCTTTCCTTAATGTTCAGCTTTTTGAAGTCTTCTAAGCTCGACAGCAGCATCATGATTAAGTTCTTTAGATAAGAGAACAAAATTTTGTATTCGACTCGCTTTTGGAAAGCGATATGGAACTTCTTCAGCAACGCGTTGATAATCATGAACTTTTGTCTTTTCTTTCTGTCAGAAAAGATCTTATGTGAGCCGTGTATTTTGCCATCGAATATTCGAGTTAATTTGTTATTAAGGAAGACTTGTTTCCGTGAGCTGTCGTCCTTTTGCTTTCCGTTGACTTTATTAAGCATAAAGTTGATGACACCGCCGACTTTAGCTTCATTTGTTGATTCGTCTAAGCCGACGATCTCGTCGTTTTGAATGCTATCATTCGAATTGATCTGCCTGTTCTTATTGCTAACATTCGTCAGTGCTCTTTTGACTTGATCCTCAGAGTGTTGCACTTTTAAGCTACTCTTCATTCCAGACTTCTTGAGGTTAGATTTATTTTTGTTTGATCGGCAGCATCGGTGAAGTAGAGTAGCTGAAGTACCCATCGTCGAAGTTGAATTTGCGGTCTATCTCGTTTACAATCATTATTCTGTCGATGATTCGCTTATCGTATTGAGTGTTGAAAGCCTTGATAAGCAAATCGATTTCCTTCGGATACTCAACATCGACGTTGTTTCTGATTTTATACAGTTTGTACGTTATTTGGCTGAGCGCCTCACACAGGTACGACTCTATAGACATCGCGAATTTTTGATACGAGATCACATAGTCAGTTGAAAGCCCTTTAGGGATCATCGCGGTTTTTATCAACGTCGAGGTAGTCTGTTACATCGCTCATGCAGTCTGCAGGGTCGATGTTGTTGTCAACATACGAATCTTTAATCTCTTTGAGAGCGTCCCTTTGCTTCACCAATTCATCGTACTCTGCTTGTTTTTGAAGGAACTGATAAGTCAACTGCTTCGATGAATGCTCTTTTAATAAAGCATCATTTACGACCCGTTCGTAGTTTTCGATGATATACGCGGCTTTAATTTTTGACGCCACCATTATTTGCAACTGCTTGTTGAGGTTCACTCAGCAGTTGCCGGACTTGTGTGAAGTAATCGATAGTGCTGAACTGTTGCGCCTTGCTCTGTAATTATGCTCTGACCGATTCTCGCTTCTATTTACGCTCGTGTCTGTGCTCAGTCACAGACTCGTCCTCTTCATGCTTGTGAAGTCAGTAGTAATCGTTAGTGTGAAATAAGAATGCTTTATTTTCGACAGTATCGTTACTACTAAAATTCGTTGTCGCATCATCGACTGGTCTGTAGAGTCTTGGAGAATGAGCTGTCGGGTGGTTATTTTAAGTTATACATGGCCTTTAAGTTTTCATATAAATCAAACCGCTGCAGTTCTTCAAATTCCGCGATATTAGTCTTTTTCATACCAACGACGTATTCTTCTAAAGCCATCAGCATTTTTGCATTATTAAGCGTTTTGACTTCATCTTTGAGATGCTTCTTTTTATAGTCTTCAATCGACATATTTTTGCTTTCTTGCTTATTTCCTGCTTTCTTTGAGTTCTTGCAGTTTGGCAAGCTCAGACGTAATCTTTTTGTTCTTTACCATGAGGTCGACTGTGATGCGGTTGAGTTCGCTTCATTCTTTCTCTTCTTCAGCGAGTTCTTTGCTCTTGCTGAACAATTGGTCGATGTTGGCCTCTTTCATCGCGACGCGTTTGTTATTTCACGCTTCAATGCCAAGTTTGGTGACATTGTCAGTTGTGGTCTTGATGAACCGAATATTGAGGCTGTCCTCCATTGCTTTATCGATGCTTTCGAGTTCCTCTTTGACTTTCTCGGTTTCAAAGTTGTGCTGCC
This sequence comes from Euplotes cf. woodruffi 2 WChen-2021, assembly GCA_021441665.1. Lineage (NCBI taxonomy): Eukaryota > Ciliophora > Spirotrichea > Euplotida > Euplotidae > Euplotes > Euplotes cf. woodruffi 2 WChen-2021. The sequence goes on along the minus strand of JAGYYN010025761.1, from coordinate 1,120 downwards.
TAAAGAACAGTTGATTATTTCAGTTGTAATAGGCTAAACGGTTGGAAAGAAAGCGCCTACACTTCTCTTTCAATCATGTAGTTGAGTGTGAGCTCTTCTCAGTTCAGCTTTGTAATCGCATCAGACATGTTATCGATTTGCTTGGTCAGCGTCTCCTTTCGCTGCGCTAGGCGGTCGAAGTCGTATAATTTTTCATCTTGTGCTGAAGAGGCTTGCTTAAGTTCTTTTTTGTTTCCTGTAATGTTGTATTTGACCTGCGCTTCGTTCTGTAATAACTCGAGCTTATTTTAGCTTTTGCTGCGTGTTGAAGATTTCTTTGTTCAAAATGTTCTTTTCGTGCATTAAGAGGTGTGAATGTGAACTCAAATTTGAGGCTTCCTGCGAGATGGTATTAGTCTTGTCTAGATAAACCATTAAAAGTTTGCAAAGTATCGGGATATACAACATTTGGCGTACTGCATAGTAAAAGTAAATGCAGTCTAAATAGGGGTGGCGGTAGTTTTTTACAGAAGCTTAAAATACGTACTTTTACTATCATCCTGAGTTTTTAGATGGCTCTTCATAAATGTTGAGTACATTGGCTTTGATGAGGTCTTCGGAAGAATTTTGAACTTCTTATTTTGATGTATTTTGAGTTGGATATTGATAATCTTGCATTTTATTATTCACGTTTATTGTTGAGTTCTTATTTGTTGAATTAATATTACTATTCTCCTTTTTAAATTTAGGAGTTAAACAAACTGATTCTCGGCTAATAGGAGAAGAGCTGCAAAACTTTCTTCTTTTGCTTTTATTTTTCTTTAGTTTCTTTAAAATTTTATAATAATTGAAGCAAGATTATTTATAATTTATGGATCCCTAAATTTTCTTTTTATAATATTCAATATCCCTTTGTAAATCTCTGTTAAGAACTTCAGCATTGTTGTTAAAATTTTGGTTCATCACAAACTTTTTCTCGCTATATGATGAGTCTAACATTTCGGCTTTATTTTATAAAATCAATAATTAAATATTAAAAAAAGTAATGAAAAAAATATAACAAATCGCGATTGAATCTTTGAGAAAGTGCTCTCTAACAGAGCTGTCAAAATTTTTCGGCTTCCATGATTATTAAATTATA
>JAGYYN010025756.1:0-10157 GCA_021441665.1 Euplotes cf. woodruffi 2 WChen-2021 | reverse complement strand
GTATTCGTAAGGACAGATTTAACGTCCCATGTTGAATACTCGTCGTTCTTTGCAAGCCTTTCTTCCCTGGGTTGTGAGTTGATGAAAGTCCATTCGAAGCTATAAATACTGCTTTTGTAACACTCACCCATTAGTTTCCTTATTGAACACGTATTGTAGCAAATGCACGACTTCTTTATACGGAATCTTATCATTTTTCTCGTATTTCTTGGGAACTACACTGAAAATTAGCTCTTAGCTACCTGAAGCTTCAGTTTGAATGCCCATGAGCGAGAGCAGCTGAAAGAACAGCTGGGTCTTGATCTCGCCTGTCTTTTCTATATAAATTTTGCATGATATACAGCCAGGTAGGTAAATCTCAGCTTACGTTCGTCAATTTGGGTTAAAGCCTTCTTTAGCTGCATCTTTTGCTCGTTTGCCTTTTGTTTCTATAAATTTGGTTAAAATGCATAGCGAGGTGGGAAATCATTTTGAGTTTTATAGAGAATTAGCTATCAATAAGATCGAGGAGATATTTGGTCCTGTCGGTATCAAAATGATTTATAAGCAAAGCAGAAGCTTTGTATTATTGAGATAGTGATTACCATTAATACTTGAGTGTTTGATCTCACCTATAAGCAAAAGATACAGTCAGTTTTCTTTGTGGCCTAAGGATGATTAAATATCAAAACTTTTTTTTAACATTTGGAAATGAATAATTTTTATATTTATTTTTGAATTAAAAATAAAATTTTATTGGTATTTATAGTTTTGTTGGTCAAGCTGGGCAGACAGTTGGTTTAAATATGGTATTGCTATTTAGATATTACAATAAAAAGCAATGCTTCCTAGATACGAAGAATATCTCAGTCTTTATAATCTGGTATCATTTAATTTTGATATTGTTGACCATTACTATTCATTTATCCTAGGACTAAAGCTTTTAATATGAACAGTTTTTAATAAGAAAAGTAAAGGGTTAAAATCACAAATTAAAAAATGAACAATTATTGGTATAAATAACAACTAAAATCGAAATTATCAAATTTTACAGATTAAATTTAATATAAAAGCATACCTTTCCTTCTAAAACAACCTAAAAACAAACAAATACTTATCTTTTGATCTAAACAAGCATATAGCTACTAAAATTCTTCCTTTAAACGACAAAAAAACTCAAACTCATCATAATTTCGCCTCCAAACCCCGCGTACTGATTCCTGGTCTGCATTTTTGACACTCATTTAATTTTATTTATTATTTATTCTTCAATGTGGATTTCAAAGTTCATCTAACCCATCACTTTTCAATTATTATTTTTCCAAATTTTCACACCAAATAATTCGTACCCTAATAAAAATTTAAATCACGCGTATTCAAATAAAAATTTTAGCCTAAGAAATAAAATGCAACAGGTAAATTTATTGAACTGAATATACAAAATTACTGAATTTTAAAACTATATTTATTGCATGCGGATTAGTCGTACTCTACTCATATTCGAATTTTTGTATTTGCCTAAGAAACTCAGTCAGCTTATTTTTATCCACGACCTTCTTGACATCTTTTATATTGCAGTTGTTGGTCTTCTTGTTGTTTCAAATTGGGTTTTTATTCTTCGATAAGTACTCGCTGTAAGGTAGCTTGCTCTGCTCGGTAGTTTGCTTACTGCTGCCCACTCACTTTTTAGGCTTTCAGTTTTTCAAACTAAATTTATATTAGGAGGAATAGAGATATAGTAACTTACCCTTCGAAACTAGGCCCTTTATTCATAAAACTCAATTTATCACCGCCCGGAGTCTTGAGTGCTTTTATATTATGGTTGAAGTTCTCGTAAAGCTTGTCCTTCAGGCTTTCATACGGCTGCTTTGGCGCTTTTGCCTTATTTATTTTTCTTGCTCTTCTGCTTTGGCTCTAAATGTGCTTCACCTTTTTGAGTATTTGCCTGCAAAAATGAAAAACTGTCGAAATTTGATCCTTGCGATTTCACATACGTCAGGTTTTTCGCTAAAAAAATTATTAGATTTTACTGATATTTAGCGATATTAATGATAGGGTTGAACTTGGTAATTTTTAGATTATTTATTTTTAGGTGATAAAACTAACTTACATTTGAGTGTTGGCATATTCCGACTTTTTAACGGCTTTGTCTGCCTGATGACATTGTGCAGCATGCTGTTGTTCTGGTCGAACAAGTAGCTATGGCTTTCACATAGTTGCCCAGACTCATTTATATTCAAAGCACCAATTTTATTCCTGTTATTTTCTTTTGGTGTTTTTATGCTATTGTGTAAATTAAAATGAGAGCTTACTTGTTGAAAGACTTTATATTTCTGCTATCGTTACTTGAATTTGGCCGCACAAATCACATTTCATTTTCTATGTAATGACCGTTGCTGAGTCCTTGTGCGAATTGGCTGTAATTCTGGTTTTTCTTATTTAGACTTCGTGTGCTTCGATCTATTCTGCGTTCCTTTGATAATTGAATTTAAATAGTCTGCACCTTTTTGATTCACTTTTGAGCTTTTTAAATTTGTACCTGTTGCACCTGCTGATCCGGCCTTCAAGTTATTCTGTCGAATTCCTTTTGACGACTTCGGTCTTGCTTTATTTATTACTAGTAGATGATCTGTCAATAAGTTTTGTAATGAACTTGCGGTCTTTCTCTTTCTTCTTGTTGTTCGACTGAAGCTTGTCCAACTCCTCAAATCTGCTTGCTTTATTCGAGCGAGACTCGTGGTTGTCGTAATTCATCGAGTCTTCATGATGCACTTCTTTATAGCTTGTCGAGTGGTGGTTGTAAAACTCAGAATCGACAAGTAAGGAGTCCTTGTTTTTAATAAAGTTCTTTGAATGTCGAACTTTTTCTTCGAACTCAAGATCGTCTGACAATAACGCGTCTAAGAGTTTATCTTTATCAGAAATGTTCTTGTCTTTCATAATAAACTCAAGCAGTTTATCAATGATCTGTTTGTCAGAGGTTCCTTTGCTCTGTATCCTTTTAGACTGTGATAGACTTGATGCAATTGAGTCTTGCTTTAACTCCTCTTCTTTCTCCTGCGCTTCATGATTTGCATTTTTTGAGGGGTTGGATCTAAACGATTCATTTTCTGCTCAAATAATATTCGGAGATACAGATCGATGCCTTGTCGTCCCTGTGTTCCTACTTTTATCTTTATTATTACTGTAGTCGAGCAAATTGCTTTTATTGTTCGCTTGCAGGGCTAAGTTCGACTCGTAATTCAAGTAGCTTTGATATGACAAAATCATTTGATTTGCTATTGTGTCCGCTGGTGAAAATGACGATGGAGTAATTGCAATGTTTTCTGAATCTATTTTCCTTACTATCGGCATAAATTTGCACACCTCGATTCCTTTCAACGGCTTTATGATCACTAAATTTTGGTCGTTCTCTGCATCCTCGAGGATTGTTTGCTGAGCTGGCGCATGATGCTTCTGGTAGCTGAGAAGTATGTGATTGAGCAAGGGGCAGTCACTAGGCAGAAACGTTCATGCAATCTCTAAGCTTTTAGCATGCCAGTACTCTGATTCGTCTCCTTTTACAATAATATCATAGTTGTCTTCTTCCTTCAGCTGGATAATAAATCTGATTTCTGTTGATATTCAAAAGTACGACACGCATAGCAGCGAGATTTTATCGATAAACGATTCTCGATTGAGTTCAGTTTCATTTCTTGGTACTGAGAGCAGTTCTTCAATTCGCGCTGGAATGATTTGCATAATATTTCCGATATTTAAATTTGAAATCATCTCTAATTGATTGAGGTAGCCGAGGACAATCCTCATGTCTGGTTCGATTACTTTATTCGGCTTCTTATTCGGTTTTGAAGCATTTGCATCGCCTAATTTACTAGCTTCGACTGCGTTTTTGTTTCCTTGATCTGAGTCATTCTTATTATTAGAGTCTCAGTCGTCGATCTGTTTCTCTCTGACAAGGCAGTTGCACAGAGATTCGATAATTGGCTTGACTCTCTGTGCTGTTCTTTCGATTAATGAAAGGTCTTCTTTTAGATAATTATATGCTTCCACTTGTTTTAGCGGCGATGAGTTTCTTTGCTTTTCGTCTTCATCTACGTAATAAGTGTCGTCGACGATAAGCTTGGCTTGGGATTCATTTTGTTCGACAAGTCGACTGTTCTTACTTTTGCTTCGACAGTTCAAAAGAATAGATTCATCAAATTCTGTGGTCCTGTCTTTAACTTGCTTTTTCTGAGTGTAGAAGTTGCATAGCACCAACAGGTCTTTAATAAGCCGATGGATCAGCTTTGTGCTTGCCTTAGCTTGCTCTAATGCGTCCCGATGCTGGTGTAGCTGAGAAAATAATGCACAGAGCTGGATTCTGATTTTTCACTCTTGCTGCATTAACTTCATTCTTTTCGCAATACTTTGATCGCAAAGAGAGTGATAGGAGTCTAAGTAGACTAGTGAGTTTTCAAGCGCGATTGAACACTCTTCGAGAGACCCCATCTTTTGATAGCACACAGCCATGTTGATAAAAATAACATAACCAAAGTACTTGTCTCGTCTGCAGTTGTCGATCGAAATTACATTAATTATTCCGTGAGCTTTTTGAAGCAAGATAAGCGCTTTTTCGTACTGTTCTTTACTTAATATATCTCATAGAGTTTTCAATAAATTCAGCAAGAACAAAAGGTATCTCGTCTTCGTTGACTTTAAGTTCTTTTGAATAGTGTTTCTGGAACAACGCATCAGTTTCATTAGATCCATTCGTATGATTCATCGAGTTCAGACTTTTATCAGCACTTTTACCTTCACCCATACACTTCATATCTCCCATATCTCTCTTTATCATATCAACATCCTGACCTCTATTTCCTAAATTGTTCATGATTTTAGGGTCAGAAATCAATTATTTCTTCTCAAAAGTCTAAAAACCCGTGATTTAATTTAAAAAATATTCCAATTTTTATTTAAATTCTTAATGCTAAATTCATATAAATAATTCAAACAAAATGTCGTCTCCATCTCCACAGCTGTTGTTCCACTCTCGGGCACCTCGAAGAGTGCCTGTTTTGCCATCTCAAAAATCACACTCGAACCTGATCTCTCGAAACAGCAGGAGCAGTAAGCTTTTTGCTAGAAATCAAAAAGCAGACAGAGCCGTGAGCAACTACGAAATAGATCAACTTGACGACTTCGATTCCGACACAAGAATGACTTCAAAGACCAGGCAGAGGCTCAAAAGGATGCTAATTAACAAACATGTGGACATATCAGAAGAACTCGTTAAAGACCTCGGGGACTGGATGCAGCACAATCATAATAAGCGGATTCTCGACTCCAGCTTGCGAAGAAGCACAAAGGTTAGTAATGAACATTTAAAAGATATATTTACAGCAATCGAAGTTTTATGGTTGATATAATTCCACCCAAGTCTTGTCTTTTCATTTTGATTAAATCTATATCTACTTTGTGACTCAATTATGTATTGTTAGTGATTTTTAGTTATAGCTAATATAAAAAGCAGTTCGAAGTACGACCAATGTCTCGAAGACGTCAGCTTAGCGAAGTACTCTATTAAAAACTTAAAAATATAAACTCCTCTCAAGACCTGTCAAATACTAAAACCACCAGTGATCCTGATATCCTCAATGAAGGCAAGAGGAAGTCGATCAGAGACAAAGTTAAAGATCGTAAGCTGATTATGATGTTCAATTTATTGCTTTTAATTAAACTACCAAAAACGATAACTATATCTGGTTTAGAACAGCAAACCAGCCCAGAATTAGATAACGCAAAGGCCTATGACGATCAAAAATATCCTTGAGAAATCAAGCAAATAAAAAGAGTTAAAATTAAGCAGTAACGCTTATTTTTTAACACAATATCTAGACGAAATTTAGTCCCAAGTGTCATTAAGGAAGAAAAAATCAGCAGCTTTTCTTCCTCATTCATGCAGCATGATCCAACAAGTAATATTATCATTAATCTACGTTGATCATTCTTATAGAAAACCAAGATTTAGATTACGAATGAAAGCAAAATAGCCATAAGTAATTTAACAGTCCCTAACAATGCTTAGAAACAATACTTCACTGAGCATATTAGAAAACCACAAAAATAATATAGTCTATAAGGCTATGATGTCTCCGAAGAGCCAGGCGAAAATTGGAGTTGTCCAGCTGAACTACAACAAAAGGCCAAGCTGTAATTTGCAAAACCTCGATATATTTAATACTTTTTACAGCGAGATACAATCAAATGCAATCGAGGAATTCAAATAGGTAACAGTGCTGATTAGTATTTACTAGTAACAGTGCGCTAAGCAAGCCAAGGCCGATGACGTCAAATATTTGCAAAGGCAGCTGATATCATCCGTCGAAGAGAAAGAACAACCCTCAGACCGAGCTAAATAACACCTTGAACATCATGAAGTCGTATAAGATCGTAAGAGATGTCCCAGTTGCCTTCGAGCTGCAAGGCAAAACTAAAATTCTCCAACATCCTTATGAAAACGGGAACAAAGAATGTCAATGTTATGGTGAAGAAAAAGATGATCAGAACTTAAAACAAGATAGCAAGCAGCAAAGCTCAAGTCTCGAGATCAACTCGAAAAATCAAACTGACAACGGTACTTCGCATTGGTTAGTAATTATAGACGGAGTGCAGTCGTCAACCAACAACCTCGTCGAAATCACCAGGATGATGACATCAGGAGAGTACCAATCCTCACATAAAGTCATAATGGACAGAAAGCTAACAGAAGAGTAGATTTTATCAATCTTAGCTTTATAGTTTTCGAATGCCGAATGAAAGCTCGATTAAGCTGCAAGACTATGATGATAGCCAAATGGTTGTAATCGAACAGCCACACTCTAAGGTATATTTTAGCTAATTATAACCAAAAGTTATATTTTACTATTTAAAAATTTAATCTTGCAATGGATATAACAACCTGTTCGGTAATAGAAAGACAATTTACCTCGGAGGCTAGTGGACCTGCCAATCGGCAAGTAAACTGCTAAACAAAATCGACACCCTGTTTAACCCAATCTTCACGATGACGAAGTACTCAAAAGTAAAAATTGATGATGAAAACTGTTGGGGTGAGGAAATCAGCGAACAGCCAAGCAGAGACCTAAAGGCACGTAGAGACCTCGTTGACTTGCTTTAGAATAACTCAATTAAGTATTCAGATGCAGTCAAACTCCAAAATTGTGAGGCAGTTTTGTAATGATGATATAGTGAAAATCCAAAGCATCGATTTTAAACGATATCAAGAAATCAGTAATTCAAAAACAATATTTGTATAGAAAACCAAGCAAAGTTTAATAAAGTAGTCAAGACTAAGAAGCTAAAGCAGAAAAGAAACAAGTCACTGTGATTTAATTCATCAGTAAAGAATGTCAAAGAAGTTGGACTCACTCAGGATAAATAGATTAGTTGTTAACTCTCATAAAGCCCCGATACTTTCTCAAAGCCCAGGTCTGTATAAGTCTTGGTAAGAAAGGAATGTTAAATTTAGGAATAAAAACTTAAAACCGACTAAAACAATACTGAGCTATATTCAAGAAAAACTTAAACCAGAAGATCAAGAAAATTTTGGTAAAAATACATAAATTGTTAAAAATAAACCATCACAAGAATGTATTTTTTTTATAAATTTTAAAATAAAAATTATCTGATTAATTTTTAGACATCAGAGAGTTAATGATGCACATGGGCTCTCCAAATACAAATATGGTAATGAATTCAAAGTACTCCCCACTGAAGTCATCAGTTTATTGAATTCCATTTGGAAAGACATAATTTCTGATCTCGCAGATAATGCTAATTCAGTTAATTTTATCTTCAATTCTCGATTATATTGATTTAAACTAACGGTATATTATATATCCCCAGTTCTAGTTCGTGTAAATTAATATCTGCGGATTGCCATTTATTGTGTATCATACAAGCATCCTTAATACACTTAGAGTAATTATCCGACCCATCGTATCAAAACAGTTGATCGAAAGCAGACTTAATTAGAAATCCACCAGTTATGGCTCGATGGCCTCACTAAAACTAAATATCGCAGAATTTAATAGTAAAAGAGTATTATTAATTATACATTACGGGTTTGATTAAAAATAACCTCGTCTTGCTCATTGTTTTCACTTATAACTGCCAATTGAATCGACATTAATTTGTGCTTTAGGTTCCTGCTCTTTTTTATTTTATTCACCGTGTTGAGGCTGTTGCTGTGCAATGACTTAGACTTCGGAAATATTTTTAAAGACTGTTTTCCTTCGATCTTTGTAAACAGTCTATTAGATGTCGAATTATCACCAGTTAAATACTTCTCAGATGACTTTGTATTTATCAGCAGGTCTTCGATCTGAGACAGCTGCAGCGACGTCGAGTACACCGACAAGTGCTCCAGATGTGTCGAGAACCTGGTCTTAAAACCAATTAACGCTTTGTTGTCTTTGCTTAAATCGAAGTTTCAGACTTTTTGAATTTCTTCATAGTTTTTTGAGGTTATTTCAAGAACTTTTCCAGCTTTAGACGAGATCTTGATCCTTGTGATGCCAACGGTATTTCAAGAGCAGGAGATATAGCTGATGTGGTCGTATTCTGCGATTTCAATAATGCTCATTTCGGTATTTAAGTTTGACTTGGTACTCTTCTTATCAAATAATGCCTCGTGAAAAGTATGACTCCTCTCAATCACTTGACCAGTAGGAAATTTAAATAATATCTTCAACTCAGAAATATAGTCAGTAGCAGCGACGCTGATAGATTTTACAGTAAGAAAATTCGAGCAATTTATAATATTTATATCATCTATAATTTCTTTCTTCGTTTGTAGAGAACTGAACTCCTCATTTGCTGATGTTTGGAACGAATCGTTACGCGTAACATTGTCAGCTGTTGAACTAATCGAGCCATATTGAGACTCGCTCTTCTTACTAATTTTCTTTCGGATTAACTTCATCTTTTTAGTTGACTCCAGTTGACCGCCTATATAATTATTAAGATAGTATTTTATCGAGTTTAAAAAGCTCGGATTTTTATTTTAAACATCGAAATTTAGCTTAAAATAGCATTATCTTTAAAATTGATTAATTTTTCAATAATTTTCAGAATGGTTTACCAAGTCTGCACAAATATTTCTATTTGACAGATATTTATTATTTTTGAGAATGCTTGTCCAAATTATTTATTTGATAGAGATTTTAAGCATACCTTGTTGTGGCTTATCTGCATCTCTGACATCACAAAGCACATTAAGCTCGATATTGGATATTTGAAATACCGACATACTTTTGCTGTCTTGTTTGCCTACAATTCACCCCATATTAAACTTATTATTTCAATTTTATTTTCTTGTCGTTTGTTAGTATTTTTTTAGTATCAAACCAGAATTGCAGGATTGAAGTAAATGCATCATTAGTTTTTGACTGATTACATCAAGCAGTTGATGCAAACTTCGGTATGACTGTTGTAGCAAAGACTTAAGAGTATTCCTTCTCTTTATTTAGCTCTTTATCGAGGAAAGGAAACACCTCCCCGATCCTTTCACTTCCAAAATAAAGAATTTTATATATTTCACCCATTTTGTCAGGATGTACGAGCCGGTTGTAGTCTGCGTCGAGTTTTGCTTTAATTTTTTCTGCATCTGGTCGAGTCTGCACTGATTTATTTAAGCACATTCATCCTGACGCTCATGCCCATGCTCTCAAGGAAGAATCCTTGAGGCATAGGCTCGGCTGTTCTGCATTCTTTGACCTGTTTGATTGCGTGGGATAGACCTCTGAAGTTAACATACGCGCTGATGTCAGCTTTTCCAGGATTGTCGAGCATTTCCTTCTCTGTGTAGTACTTGTGCTTTCGAATCGCTCTGATCGAATTCGATAGCGCTTGGTCTTCCCCGTAGTCAATAACGAGTCCTCAGCCTTTAGATACAGATACAAGCTCGGCGATGTCTGTTATTATATTCTGCGATTTCGGACTGATTTCAATCATATCTCCGGTTTTGAGGTTTTCACGTATCTCCTCAGTGTTAAAAGTCTTTTCTGGCTGCAGCAGCCTCTTCACGTTCTTTGTTGGCTCGCTTGACGGTTTGAAAACGAGAGCCGAATTGTTACTTTGGTCAATATCGATTTGTCTTTCGAGCCAACCTAAATGCTTGTTGTATATAAACTGGTATA
>JAGYYN010025750.1:0-10757 GCA_021441665.1 Euplotes cf. woodruffi 2 WChen-2021 | reverse complement strand
CCTCAAGCTCCCCACCCATACCCGCCAATGCCTTACTACTACCCTCCTTCTTCATATCCTCCATCTGGATATCCCCCTCACTACCCGCAGTACCCTCCGCATCCATATTACCCGCCCAAATACCCGATGCCTGCATATCCCAAGCACCCAGGCTACCCAGAGCCAAAGCCAGCAGGCTACCCAAGGCCGCCCTATGGCCCATTCGGCTATCCAGAAGCCCCCGGAGCAAGTCAATACTACCCACACCCAACAGGTCAGGAAAGCGTTCCTTCCTCCGTTCCGCCAGTCAGACAAGATGATTATCGATCTCCAGCCGACTTGATGCAGCTCAGACCCGCAGAAAAGCCGAAGGAAGTACCCAAACAAGTAGATGAAGTAACGACAGTGGTGTGACTTGAGAATTTCCTCAAAATCGAAGACCTCGAAGATGACGACGAGTAAGGCGAGATTGGTAACAGCTTTAGGTACTTATATACATACGACGACGTAAAGAATGAGATGTCCAAATATGGCACAGTCGAACAACTGATCATTCCACGGCCGAAAGACGTTGACCCAGCTGCAGATATCAAAGCAAAGTACTCAAAGAACAGCTTACTCAAAGTCTACTGAAAATACTCGAATGTTGAGTCTACTAAAGCAGCGATTAGCGCAATGAGTCGAAAGGCATTTGATAACAACTTAGTAAAGGCAAAATTTTACCCTCAGCAGAAGTTTGACAACTCGATATTAGAATAAAAACATAATTCACAAGTTTTTTAGAAATAGGGCTATTCATAAATGAAATATTTTATAAATTTTAAATAATCAATCGTCAATTTTTATGACTGACTCGTCAAAAATAAATTATTCATTTCTGATTCAATAACTAAATCCATGCTATTTGTTTTATCAAAAAATCAATTTTAATTTAAGCCATATTAAATTTTTATTGCTGAAAATAGTATCAGTATTACAACATTAAAGTCAATATTAATCTAAAACTATTTAATATCTAAAATTAAAAAGAATTAAAGATTCTCAATACGATATATTAATGTAAAACACAAATACCAAGTAAAGCAGTGAATATTTTGTGTACACAAATACGATACCTGTCTTCCTCGAGTAAGTCCAATTAAAATACTAGATCTGAGTATTCAAAAAATAGCAAAACTCTTGATCTAAAGCCTGCCAATTGAAAATGAAGTATAACCATTTATATCAGTTTTAAATATTACTTGTAACTACCAATAAAAATGTCAATATAATCATAAAAATACTTTCTTTTTGCCTTCGTTCATAAATACAATTAACCAGCTATCAAAAAGCTAATTGATAAAAACTGCTATATTTTATAATATCTTTTTGATTTTTATTATTGATTGGCTAAAAGCATACATCTGAAATGTAAATTGAAAGCATCAATATCATTAGTATCAATTCGTTATTTTTAACCAATTCCTGATTTATTGTGAAACTAAATCGGTGTCAATTACTTTTTGGCTCAGACCGTCGATTTTTAGATGAGACTCTTGTGAGAACTCATCTTGATCAGCTTTGGTCAATCCAATTCTCCAGACGTCCATCATTTCTTGTTCTTTTTGAGTCTGGTGAGCCTGTTGATGCCTTTGTTGCTCTTTTTGCTCCCTCTGTTCATACTGCTGCTGAGTCAGCTGATCTCTTTGTTCTTTTGTAAGATATTTCTTATTGTCGTATTCAGTCGAGGCTTTCAGCCGTTGGTTGAGATTTACAAAGTCACTGTCGTCGAGTTCTTTGATAGACTGGTAAGCCTCATTTAGTTCTGATTCCTACAAAATAAGTGTAAGTTTACTTACGTTGACATTTTTATCATCAATCTCGTATATGTAAGTGTACTTTTTGAGAGTATTCAATGAGTAATGATCGTCTATCGTCGTCTGGTACCTCTCCAGGCTCTCTCTATATTGTTAATCAGCATTTGTTTTGATAATAAAATTTTATTGTAAGTAGATCAAAATAGCAGAAAATAGTTTATATGAATTTGATATAAGCAAACAAAGAAATCAAATTACTATAACTGTTAGTAAAACTAGTGAAAGTATTAGTTAATTAGTCTGTTCATAATACTTACTTTAATTTAGCTGCCTCTGGCTTCTTTTCATCTTCTTCATCTTCATATTTTGGATTATTTATTTTCTTAAAAGCAGGACAAATTGAGCCTTTATTATTTAATAAGTTAAACTCGCGGAGTATGATATCAATTTCATAAAGTTGGGTTGTGTTACTATTGAGATCTATAAGATTAATAGATCAAATAACTTTCAGTAAGTTTCCTTACGGTATTCGTTGCAAATGATCTCTTTAAGTCCATTGTAGATGTTAATCGAGGTCTGTTCAACACTAGTGAAGTCAACATAATGGCTGACATACAGTTGTGATTCAATTCCAAGATCATAGTTTTCATTCTCTCTTGATCTATATTAGAGATTACAAGTAAATTGCATACTCAAACTGATTAAATTGCTTTTGATAAAGTTTTTGTGTGACGATTGCTCTCTCTTTCTTTTTACCCGACTTTGTCCAGTCTCCATAAAGAGTCACATCAGATCGAAATACCATTGTATTTGAAGCTGTTATATCGCTGAGTTCCATTTCAGATACAATATTTTCAAGCGAAAAGAAGTTTAAGATCTGAACGTTGCTTTTGCTTTGTTCGTAATAACGCTTTTTATCTGATCAAGTGGTATATTCGCTTGATTTTTGTTCCTCAGGCATATTTATCGAACAGTAACTGGCATCAACAAGTTGTTTCATGTCTGAATGCCATTGTTGAACCAAACTAAGTTTTTCGTTTATTTCACTTATTTCTGATTGATATAGTGAATGATCACTACATGGACCCCATTGATATAATCTAGTACAAGTCAGCTCTATTTTAATGCATTCGTCAGGCAAAGAGCTTTCATCGTATTCAATTCAGATCATTTTCTGGTCGGAGATACATTTATACACCCAAGAGTCGCATTTATTCACTGACTGAGTTCAAGTTCCGTTAGAAAGGTAAACTTGGCATTCGGCAGTGTAGCTTTCTCATTCTTGAACCATTTCACTACAAACGAGTTTCTGACTCGCTCAGACTGCCTCAACTGACGGCTGTCTGCATTTAAGTGTAGGAATGTCCTCGCATATTTCGTTAATTTCTCAGAAAGTGCTGTTATTGATTTTATTGTATAATTCATTGCGCCTTGAGACCAGAGAAGCATAGACTTTGTCCATTTCTTGGTCGTAATTAATGATATTCAAGATCCACTCATGAAGCATCTTCGTTATTATCTGCTCAACAATATTATAGTTTTCATACTGAGCGAGAGCGACTAAGGATTTTGAGTTTGTTTCATCTTCAAGACTTTCAGTAAGATCAACAGAGATTTTGACATCAGCATCGAAAATTCCTCGAAATGGTCGACCAGTAACTGTAAAAACGATTGACCGACCTTCGATTACAGAATTATGTCGGAAGAGGATATCAAAAATCAAGACATTTGCATCTAGTGTGAATTTAGTACTAATCAGATTTGCTGGGTCGATAGAGGCTCTTATTGTATTTGGTCTTTTGAAGTCCTTTGAGTTAATGTCAGTATAAAATCTGCCTTTCTTCACATTTGAAGCGTCGATATTATAAAATGTGTTAAAATCTTGATAGTTATACACTTTTAAGTTTCCTCCACCGATAGTAAAAAATTTTGGGTAAAGATTAACGTCAACTATTTGATCTATTTCTGCAAGTATTTCACCATCGCAGTCGATTCCTGCGTATTTGTAAGATCCTGAAAATGGCAGAGGCTTGTTATTTTTTGCTGATTGGTAATCGTACTTAAGATTCACGTTTTCAGGAAATTGGAGAAGCATAACAAGCTCTGAAAACCTATCGTCTTGATTTACATTAAACATCGTTCTTAAAAAGTCCTCAATATTTTGAAACTGATAACTGGAGCTGTAGTAGTTTTTATTGAGGTTGTCGGTTAAATAAAAATCAGTTTTGCCGTATTTTCACTGCTTGCTGAGCACAGAAATACTTCTCTTGAGGATGTTAAAATTAAATGCTGAATTGAACAATTCAATGTCGTTGTTATACGTGATATCCTTTTCGTCTACCAAATCAGTAAAGTATTTTATTCTTGTTCAGTCTTTTCCGAGCATTCCAAGTGCACTGTAGCTCAATTTGTCTATAAAAAGTGGCATCATAAGACATACCTGATCCAGTTTTTGGGTTGAAAAATCGAGCATCTGGTGTTATATAGCCTTCAACTGTATTATCGACGAATGTGACGATTGAAGTTTGGAATACATTCGGATAAGTTCCTCTTTTTGTTGCATCAATGCGAATATAGCTATTTGAATCATTTTCAAATCTCCAAATAGCTCGAAAGTTTAGATTTGCATTTGGTGCAACTGGCATTCGCATGTTTGATTTTAATTTTAAATATGAGTAATTTTGATCCTTTTTACTTATTTTTATTACCAAAGTTGTATTTAAAAACTCTGTCTGGTCTCGTAATTTAAAGCTATTAAGATCAGCGATCAGCTTTGTGTCTTCACTGAGCACAAGTCCAGTGAAGTTTAGGTCTCCAGGAACTTCAAGCCTCTTCATAAGCCGACAGAAAGTATAGGATTTTCAGTCAGTCAGGAACTCTGTCTTTACAAGAACAGTTATTCCTTCCTTCGCAATAACGTTGCTACTTGCAGATGTAATGATGTTCTTCCGCCTGAGTTCATGAATCGTATTCAAGTTAAAGTCTCTATTTTGCGTAATAAGCTGGAAGTCCGTGATTTCCAAGCTCCGAAAGCCAGAATCACCATATCCAACTTCAGATTCAAATAGTTTTGAGTACAGTTTTAGAGCTTTTGTCGAAGGAAACATAAATTGTGCATAAGTGAGTCCGACTCCATCAAGATTTACTGTATCAAGCGAGACCGAGGCCCAATCATCCAATGTCCCATAATTTATTGATCCGATTATATTATAAGTATAAAAATCTCTGAATGAGATTTTAATGACTGGGTTGTAAATTCAAGTTGTATTTTCACTAATGTTGAACAGCTTTAGTTTTTCAACTGATACTGTATCGTTTGGAAACACATGAATCTTTGATGTTTGCATAGAAGGAAAGATTTCGTTATATAGTTTACTGACTTTCAATCAAGTATCTTGCTGATATCTCAGTGTAATTGCATAGTCACGTTGATCTATCTCTTTCACAAACTCAGAAGTGTATAGGCTATTATCGATCAATATATTTCCATTTATCCTGACATAAACATCCCCGTTAGCAGAATAGTTCAGTAAACATTTATTATCATAAGATGCTGCTTCCAGTGGGAAAAAGCTAAAATCAGCTATCGATAAATCCATTGAAATTTTATCAAACTTATTTCTCGAGCTAAAAACAGTCGCTTTTGTAAAAGAAAACTTCGTGAGGGACCCGAGTCCTTTTGGAGGATTTACGATATTATCGTATTGTATATAGTACTTCGAACCGTATCCTTCCAGAGGATATGATCTCAGATTGATACCCAGCTTGTCGCTGTCAATAATACTTAAAAAATAGTCAGTGGTCATCTTATTTTTCTCGATCGAGAGAGTCCATGAAAACTTGGGATCTTCAGTATCGAAGCTCTGAATCACATGCTGATTTCGAAATTCAGACTTCAAACTGACTAATGTATCCAAGCTAAGTTTATCCTTTGTGTAAATAGATGTCTTATCGTCGACGTTCATCAATCCTTTGAAAGTGACAAGCTCATAATACTCAGAGTCTGAGTCGACAGGGATTCAAATGTCAATTATATCGAGACTAACATCTGCATTTCCAACTGAGTACAATCCATTTGCGTTACTCGTTGAGATAAATAAGCTTTGATTGGCGATTGAGTTCCTCTGCTCGTTGAAGTAGTAGTGCACCGACATGTTCGTTACCAATAATTCTTCATTTACTGAGAAAATGTAGTTTATATTGTTGAATTTAGGCGAAAACACCAGGTACTCGTTAAATAGAGAATATGTATTTGCCTTTATTGTGTCTGTTGTGTTGAACATTATGTAAAATGAATCATTGAAAATCGAGATGTAACACTCTGCGAACTCAAAAGTCTCGCCTATTAGTTATATTAGGTTTAAGGGCTCAAAGAATTGAATTAAACACAAAACTGCCGACTGGTTATTAGTTATGAAGAATTGAGAAGTCTCGGCTTACCAAGTCCAATATATTGATATCGAATAATATTTTGGACGTCAGGGTCGATGTATAAGATCTGCTGTGACTCTTGTTCTCTTGTAGAGTCTTTTGTTGACTGAACTATTATCATTGTGAAATTTTGCTGTTGTAAAAATCTTGAAATAAATGAGTCTTTTAAGGCCGGGCATTCCCAATCTAAAATTTAGTGATGAACAAAATATCATGTCAAAGATAAAAAGATTTAAGCTTACCTATTGCATGAAAAATATCACTTTTGTAATGATTCTCAATTAAACTAATCAATTTTGTTTCACTGTAATCCTCAGTAAAAGAATACAACTTAGTCTCAGCTCCAAAATCCTCAGCTTTGCTAGTATCAATCCAGCTGCTTTTGAGTCTTAATGAAGCAACATATGTAGCTAAAAAGCAAACAAGAGTCAAAAGTATTTTGGTGTATTTTTGATAAATCATATTTAATTTTATTAATAGTCTCAATCTATTAATTATATATCAAACTAAAATTTTATTCCAATAATTTAGAATTTACAAAGAAAGGCAATACGTTTAAATAGATAACATTTGCGAAAATAAAATAAGCCTGACTGTAAATACTTATAAAATGAATGATTTATTTAACGTCCTTTATTTAATATTGATAATAAATGCTGAGATATATTTAAAAATTGAAATCAACACTAAATTTAAATAATTCTAAACAAGAAACATGTTGAAAGAACTGCATGACCAAAGCACTGCTTCTCAAGGAGGAACTCCCCATCGATACTCTAAAAAGTACGCGTACCAAAGCGAGACGTCTGAATTCCTCGAAGTCAATTCAGAAATCGATTTCGGTAATCCATACTATCCAGCATATGAATATTCTTTTCTGTTAGGGTTGAGTTTTATGAATCAGTCTAAACTACATTCAAAATTGGCATTTCATATTGCTAATAAAAAGTATTATTTACAACTAGTCAAGTTGTGATCTGAATCATCGGAATATCTGCAGTTGAAATCATATGCTTTTTGTCAAGAGAGATTCAGATTGATAGTAAAACTAAACCCATTCATTTGAAACTGTCACTCATATGAAATATAGACAACCAACAAAAAATCGAAGCTAAAGAGAACTTTGAAATCATTGGTAAGATCGATAATTATTGGTGGAATAAGTAATATAGACTCGTATCATTACCAGTCAGAGGTAAACAGGAGCTTTGACAATGACTTGTTGAATTGCTCTGTTGACAGCACTCCCAGAAGCCTACTTTTCAATGAAAGGGGAGGACGTGAAAGAGTTCAAAAGGTAAAGCTATGCTTAGTATCTAGTGCCTCAAACCTTCAAATCTCAATGACTACGGAGGGATAGACAATCAGTCTTTTCATACAGCTGCGATAGACTGAACCCCAGAATTCACAAGAACAAAAGTACAAATGGTTATGTCCAACGAACGTGCCAAAAGCAAATATTTTGATAAAAATATCAAAAACTGTAACTTTGAGGACTAAAATTTAGATAAATCAAAGCAAAACTTAAAGGAGTACGACTTCAGAGCCAGGATTTGTGATTTCAAAGCGGAAATCAGCCTTCTTTTTGAAAAACCGAAGACTGCTCCTTCAGAAAAGTTCAAGCCAAATGCTGAGAGCTTAGCGATTAAATTGTGTTTTGAGGATGGCGAAGTCAAGCAGGCGCGGAGTCGGCTTGTAAATAAGCTCACTGATGAGTTCAAGCCTATCGACAGTCGACAATCTGAGAACTTTAAGGAAAGACCACCACAACAAAAAGTAAATATTAGCTGTTATCGAATTGTTTAGGCAAACCAGTTCCTAAGTGACTTAATGTGAGCTAGGATTGACGAGAATAAGATTTTTAAAAACTTAACCCAAATCAATAGAAGTTTTAATAGTGATTTTACATCCAAGAATGCTGTGAAGTTCAGGACTACTGAAGAAGCAAATCAGTATATGCTTAGAGTTAAACACGAAGTCGCTGTGAAGAAGGAAAAACTCGCGATTGTGAAGTACAGAACTACACTAATCAAGAGTATTTATGAAAAGACACTATTCAATAGTCAAGATAAACTAAATGAGTCAGATAATTTATTGTGAAGTTGTAAGTGATTTTATAGCATTTGATACAAATCAGAATAAATTTATACTTGTAAATCACCAAAGCTAAACACTAATAAAAAACTTCGCACGATTTTTTTAAAGAAAAATAACAGCTAATCATTAATTTTGCATATACTGTTTTAAAAATAATTTCATAGAAAAGTATTGTTTTACTAATATTAAAAAATCTAAGCTTTTAAATTAAGTATCTAATTAGTATTTTAATTATATAAAAGTGAATAATTAAAAATATCAAGCATAATATTAAAAAAATTATTTTCTGCTAAACAATAAATTAAATAAACAAAGCATCGAAATTTTTTTTAAATGTGATTATTCATTCATGTGTGTAATTTAGCAATAGTATCTTTAACATTAATAAAAATCATAATTTTCTTAAAATCTTATCGAAAATTTTAATTTATTTTAATAATTAAAAGTATGAAAGTAAAAATAATCAATACTAATATACAAATAAAACCACTTGAAAAACACATTCCAACACTGTCTGATTTAACCCTTATAGTCGAGTCTGCGGTAGATCACAGTCTGAATCTTAGCAAAGTAAATCAAAAGAGTTTAATCGAGTACATCAAGAGACTCTATTCTCTCAAGCAGTCTTTATTTGTCAAATCACAGTTGCAGTCAGACAATGACTCAAGATCAAAATCAGTCAAGAATCGTTACATTGATATCGTAATTTTTATAGCCTAAGCTTTAGGACAAACACATTGTAAATGAAGAGCGAAAACTCACTGACCAGCTGCAAGAATACTACAAAAGCAGTGAAGCCATGGAAGGTTCTATTGATGCCACAAGCAAAGCCCGCTTGGTTGATGATATACAGACCCAATGATGAGAGATAGACAGTGCAATCAGCTCTCAGGTCGACCAGTCGTTTACTAATATGTACCTGCTGCTCAAAGACCTCTCAAGAACTATCAAGTACGTAGATTTGGCTATATTTAGGTACAAACACTCGCTTTTTGAAAATAATCAAAAAGTCAGTAGTAATATTACTGAGCTTAAAACTATCGCAAGAACGATTGATTATGAACAGTCAGTATCCGTGCATGAAGCTGCAGGTAACTGCTTGCTTAATATTAAAATAGATCAACGCAAGCAGACGCAAAATAGGTTGGCTGTAAAACACAAGATTTTAGCGTATTTAAACAGCATACTTAAAGGTAGTGGTAAATTACAGATTAAAAAATTAATCATACAAACTTTTAGCTAAGAAATCCAATAATTTACAGTATTCACAACTCAAGCTTCAAATTAAAGGTAAAAAGCAGGTTTAATCAGTATATCAGCTCAAGATATTGACAATCAAATGCTTGAAGACAAAAATAATATTTGCAGTGATGATCCTCTTTCTGTCTACCTTACAAGTAACTGTGAAGATTTATCTGAAACAAATTCTGTACAACATCAGACTAAATTATCTGAATACTTGTCTGATCTTAAAATATGATTGGAGGATAAAATCAACGAACAAATATTCTTGCAGAAAGATATAGAAAGACTATCAAATAATATTGATTATTCTAAACGGAATAATTCATATCAGCTGAATAAGATCGCTGAGTTAACAATTCAGATTTCAACACTCAAGTCAGGAATTAACTTAAATAAGCAGAAATTAAAATAAAATAATGATTGAAAATATTCAAGCGAATCATAAAGTCTTTCAGCTTTTTAAAGTGTTTAATGGATTTGAAGCAGTCATCACAAGCTTTGATACTAATCAGCTAGATTCAGAAAAGCAGTTTCTAATTGCAAAGCTTAAATACTACTCTTCAATACTTCAGAAGAAATCTCTAAAATTTGACGATAATGAGCTTGAAATGATACTTAACCAAAAGGAACGCCTAGAGTTGACATTGTTAAAACTCTTAATAGACTTAGATGAAAAGATAGCTTCAATTAAGCATTTGTCTGAATCAAAATCAAATGAGCTTAAATCTCCTAAAAAGCAGGCAGATAGCAGTTTCACTCACAGCTGTGCATTTGATGTCTTCAACAGCATCGACAGTCGCAAAGTGAACAACAATAAGTCATTAGATGGACCTGAATCAAAGCCAAAGTACCGTCTAATCGTGCCTTCTCCAATCGAATTAAAATAACCTAATACCAAAATTAAATTTTGATTCTGTACTCAAAGTCGGAGAGACTACATTTGAGTTCAACGGAATCAGATTTAAATTCTTAAGGGATCAGTTTGGAAATACGTATGTTAACACAAAACACGACGTGCTTTCTGTTTACAACTTTCTTAAAGGTAAGAAATCACTATTATTTTACTATAATTTTAAAAATCTAAAAGCAGATGTTTAACACTGCGAGTAGAGCATTCGGAGACTATCGGTAGCAAGATACCAAATAATCGGCCGAATAAGCAATGTAAAAAGAACCCTCATTCTCCACACTACCTCAACCATCACTCAC
>JAGYYN010025710.1:0-21143 GCA_021441665.1 Euplotes cf. woodruffi 2 WChen-2021 | reverse complement strand
GTGAGTGATGGTTGAGGTAGTGTGGAGTTTTGTTTATCAAATTTATACTTGTATATGATTTTCTAGTTGAAAACTTTCAAAATAACTTTAGCCATAAATTTTTAAATTCAAAGTCACCAATTTCTATTTAATAACAGTAATCTCGACTTTCTCTCTTCAATTCATTTTTAATACATCCATCTATATCTTATTTTATTCCTCATCAACTCAATTAACTCTAAAATGTCCGAATTTTCCTTTTAAAATTCCAAAAAATCCTCTAAAATCACCAAAATTAAATTTTTTTCCAATCCCAAAAATCAACCCCTCATATTTTTTTAGTTTTTATCTAGAATTTTTTTTGTGAAAAATCAAAAATAAATTTGAAAAAATTGTAAATTATTTTTGATCTAAAATATAAGTGAGCATAGTAATTTTGGTTGATGCTATAACTCAAGGTTGCTTTCAAGTCTACAATTTAGCAGTTAGGTATTTTTATTGTCTTTCTTAGTATCTTTGTACTTGTTCATCAATGCTATTTTCTCTTTGAACTCTTTAAACTTGTAAATAGGAGTCGGGCTTTTATCATAGCGGATCAGGTTTAGAATCTTCGCAGTCGTTCCAATTTTTTCATTTAACTTCAGCATTTCAAGCTCAAGCTTACGCTTTTCCTTCATATAAGCTGCTTGAAGCTTTTTGTTGTTAGATGTTGCGATGAAAGGAAGATTTGTTGATGATGGGGTTTCTTTACTTTTTCCGCCTTCAACACTTACTCTTCGCTGCTTCATTTTATTTTAAGCTTTCTTCTTGCAGTTTTTCAATCATGAAGTCTCTGAGCTCGTTCTTTTGGCCGCTTGAAGAGCTAAGCAACTTGTGGATGCCTGTGACTCCTCGTTCAAAGGAAACATTGCTTCCGAGGAAGTTTTGATTCAACACTCGATTGTCTCCAATCGCGTTATTTTAGAAATTTATCTACATTTACTGATTTCCTGACTCCCTTTTGCATCGCGAGTCTTATCGAGTTCTGCGTGTCGGGGATGTCATATATTTTCGTGCCGGTGTGGCTCGACTCAAGTAAGTTAATGAGTTCCTTTTCATGAGCGCTCTTCTTCAGTTTCTCCTCTCCTTCCATGTAGATGACGTTGATCTTGTCAAGAACCTCCTTGTCTTCTCTTTGACCCATTGACGAGCTCAGTCCTGAGTATTTGCTGTTTTTGTGCCGCTTTTGTAAAGATGGCGACTTCTTAACCTTTTTGTTCTTTTGCATAGACTGCGCATTCAGAAACGAAAAGAAGTCGATTGACTTAAAATGAGAGATATCAAAGTCACGATTTTGGCTCTTGCCTTTATTTATCAGAACTCTTGTTACTGCTCTGGTTCTTCTCCCGAATGTCGTCTTGGATAATAGCGAAGTACGGCAAGTTGTCTGCAGTTTTTATTCGAGGATCTGGGATCACACAAACTCCGATTTTATTTAAGTATTTTGTAAAGCTCTTTATTTCTCTGACGGTATTCCATCTCTTTTACATCATCGTCAGAGTAATCAGTGCCGATGCTGTTGTTATCATCGTCCTGGTTTTTAGCTTTGGACTTATTAATGCTGGACTTGTGAACACCCTTGAAATTTTGAGTGTCTAAAAATGACCTTCGAAGTGTTGTTTTTATATTCGACTTAGACGCAGATGAAAAACCGGCTTGTTCATTTGCAAACTTCATCAAGTCGTTAGTATTACTACAAAAGTGACTTGCCCTGCGTTTACTCATTGCTTGATTAACCATAAGGTTGTTGCTCTTCATCCGCTTTGTTATATAATCGTCTCCACTATCATCTTGATTGACGACCTGAGCAAGCTCATTAAACCCCTTGCTTCTCATCTTGCCTTGGGGAGAAGAAGGCACTCTGGGTTCTCCAAACTTATAATCGTTAACTCTAGTTTCCTTGATTCTAAAGTCCATTTTCAATAAATTTAATTAAGCTTTTAAGTTTCGTCTCAGTCTTGAATCGATTGCCAAATCCCGCCTAAAAATCGCTATTTTTTATGACTAAAATCAGCTGGAATTTGAGTATTCTAAACTAGCTTGATCTCAAAGAAATGAAGGAACTAGTCAAAGTGGTTTTTACGTCTGATTGATCAAAGGAAAAAATAGAAATCAAAGACTGTTTTAGACTATATGTTGAAGCACAAATTATTATTTAGTATTTAATAATCGTCCTTTTTGTCTTCTTCATCGTCGTCCTGTTGCTTATGCACCTCTTGATCTCCACTGTCAAGGATCAGAAAGTCTAAAGTTATTATTAGATTGGAAAAATGATAATTAAGGAAAAGGTAGATTTAGTCACCTTCTTCATCTTGGTCTGGACGCATCTGTTGTGCTATATGCTGCATGATAAGTTCCTGTTCATGAACTGCATTTGGATCTTCAATGATTAAGTTATCATTGTTTACTCTTGGAGCTCCTGCTTGGTTTCTAATCGCATTTGCGACTTGTGGAGGAATATTTCTATTGTTAAGCATCTGTCTGAGGTTGGCTTGCATCGCTGCATTGTTCATGCCTCCTAGATCATTGTTTCCTTCAGCTGCATTGGGTCCAAGTAAGTCTTGTGGCCTCACAGTCGTGAAGTCATCATTAAAGAACTCCTTTTTAAGCTCGGAGTACCTCTTAAGTTCGAATGGTAGCCCGATGGTATTGAATATAAACTGGAACTGTACATCCCGATCGAAGTTATCTTGGTCGACTTCGTTGAGCACATACCCAATGACTTGTTTGAGCCAGTCGAGGACATCGTCATCTTTGTATCATTCGAAGCTTCTGTCGACATACAAGTCGAAGTACTTGGATAGGACTTCGGAATCGAGGCCGAGGGAGTGCTCAAGGACCTCATCATCTTCACTATACTCAAATATATCGTGTTCGATGATCTTGCTCCACGGGTCGTTTTGATGTCCTTTAAAGAAGCTCTTCTTTGTGTTTGGCTTTTTGTCGGCCTCCAGTTTGACTAAAATCTGCTTTATTAGCGTTGGATAGAAGATGAGCCCGAGCATAATTAAGCCTTCAGCACTGAAACTGTAAACTTGCTTTAAAATTTTCGGACTTTCTTCTCACGCTAACTCGTGAATCAAAGAACCGAGGATGTTGAGGTCTGAATGCGCTTTGTCGAGAATCTTTGTTCTGTCATCTCACGGATCGCTAAGTTTGTATTTGGCTAACGCTGTTGATAATAGTAAATTTGGAGTGAATAAAATCGTTTTCATTGGGTGCGAATAAAATTCATTTGAAAATTTCTCTGCAAATGTTGAGAGGAATTTGTATTCTGACGATCTCAACGAGTAAAAGTCAATTTTTAGCAAGTTTCCAAATGGATCGTTAACTGGATCAAGACTGAGGAAAAATTTAGTGAATTCTAATGCAGTTCGACAACATCCTTTTCTTCCTAAATGATCGATATATCGAACAAGTCAATCTGCAAAGACTTGAGGTAAGTTTGATTTTTCACTGTTGAAATTGATTCTTGTCTGTGGTCTCGGTCCGCAAATAATGAAATCTTTTGAAAATAATATTTCAAACGCATACATTCATCTTTGAATGAGCTTCACTGAGTCAGGGAACTTTCCTTGCATACGAAGGAAATCTGAAACAGTGATTAATGTCTGATGATGGAACATATTTTTCTGCATGAAGTCCATCATCATAAATATATCAAACGACTGCTGGATTGATCTAAACTCGCTTTGTACTTCTTTATAAGGTTCTCTTTCAATGAACTCAAATACCTTTTGATCGTGTTCATCTTTGCTCGACTCCATATATACAGTTTTGCCTTTTACCATCGTCCATTCTTTTTCAGGTTGGACAAAGAGCATTTTCTTGACAGAATGCGCGGCCTGCATAGTTTTTAGCATTTTCTTTTGTTTTCTGTTAAGTCCTTCGTACTCTTGAGCGGGTTCTTTATCTTCTTCGACGTCATCCACTATTTAAGTTAACAACACGCTAAGGAGACTAAATTACTGAGATTTTTGCCAGTGCCCCTGCTTTGCAGCCTCATTTTCATTTCTCTTTGCGAATCGAAGAACTTCTCCTTCATGCTGAGCACGCTGACTTCGATTTTTTGTTCTTTCGGGATGAGTTTGAGCTTCTCCTGGTTTTCAGCTAAATCCGAGTCAGCTGCGAGCACTTACCGATAGCCTGCTGCAAGATTTCATCATCAGTGAGCTCCTTTGGCGTTTTGGTGCTTTCTTCAGCACACGGCTGAGTGTTTTCCTGCGGCTCGTTCTTCTTGCCCTTCTTTTTCGCCTTCCTCTTTTTCTTCTTGTTTTTGCTTTGCTGCGCGTTCTTTTGTGACTGAGCTTGAGTCTCGGGATGTGAGTCTTCTTCGGCTGCTTGATCCTGTTCGTCACCTGAACTGGATTCGATGAGTCCGGCGAACTGGTTGAAGATTCCTTTCTTTTGCGTCTGCTCTTCGGAATCAGAAGACGATTGGTTATCAGCGTCCTGCTGCAGCTTAGCCTGCAACTCCTGCTCTTCCTTCTGCTTGAGTAGCTTTCTGAACTGTCTGAGTGACATTATTGATTATATCTGCAAATATTATTTAGATTCAAGCTAGCCAATAGATTATTTATTATTGATAATAATGATGTCGGAAAGACTGCGGCGGTCGGGTGTTAATCAAAACTCAACACCCTTCAATTATTTTGGTTTTGCAGTCAGAAAGAATATCAGCCGTATTTAGTACTTTTAAATTACAAATTGCATG
The DNA here is from genome assembly GCA_021441665.1 of Euplotes cf. woodruffi 2 WChen-2021. Classification (NCBI taxonomy): domain Eukaryota; phylum Ciliophora; class Spirotrichea; order Euplotida; family Euplotidae; genus Euplotes; species Euplotes cf. woodruffi 2 WChen-2021. The sequence continues at coordinate 16,411 of JAGYYN010025710.1, read as the reverse complement.
TAATTTAATAAAAGGAAAGGACAGACGAGGTAGTGATGCAAGAAGAGTTATACTAATGATTAGTTATAAAAATCCTCTTTCCTTCTCTGCTTTCTTTCTTCTTATGAATAATTTGCCTTCATTGATTTGCTGCGCGAGCTTGTCGATTTGAGATTTTAAAAACTCCTTCCTTTCTCTTTGCTGGAAGCTTCTTCTGTGCGACTCTGGGATTTTGTTGTATTCATTCTCGAAGTCTTGCTTTTGCATCTGTGCTTTCACCAGCATCAGTTCAACCTGTTTCACATGCTCGGTTGTATTTTCGAAGTTTATAAATGACGAGGATTGTGAGAGCTTATTTGCTCTCATTGTCTCTCTGCTGTCTTCAAAAAGATTGATCCTCGCGTAGTTGCGGGTTTTAACTCCACTTCCACGACCTGCAGCTGGATAGTCTATAAAATTTCAGTTTTTGTTGGCTATCAAAACTACCTTCGCTTTCAAAAACTGAGTTTGAATCAGCTACGTCCAGAGTTTTATTTAAATTTTGGTTTTCGAACTGATGCTCTTCACTAGTGGAGTTCTCTTCGTTAGCTTGGGAATCAGTATCTCTTCTCGGTGTTTCGTACTTCACTAAATAAAATAAATCGCTCCATTCGTACCTTGAGTCCCTAACTTGCTTGTGGCTTGAGTTCTTGTAGAATACGAAAATGGCTGACTGTATCTTTTGCTCTGGTCGGAGGGCTTTGGCTCCTCGGCAGAGAGCTTCTCTGAACGCTCTTTATAAGCTCTCAATGCCGAAAGAATCGATGATTCTCTTGGCTGCTCGAATTTTAGTCTTAGATTATCCTCACCAATATTTGAAGTGCTCTTCAATGGAGTCATAGGACTCGCAGGTTCCATCTTATTCAAATACGCCTCGTAGTTACTTTTCAAAACTGGGTTATTTAATTTCATTTAAAGGTGTTGCGTAGCTCTTCGCAGAAAAGTTCGATGACAGCGGCTTTGACGGCTGCTCAAAAACTGGTTTGGATGGCTGCCTAAGATTCAACTTGCTCTGATCCTCATACATTTGATTACTTTTTCGAAGTCTTTCATTATCTGCCTTTAGCATCAAGTTCTCTTGCTCGATCTGATGAATCGTCATGATATTGCTTGAATGCTGTTGTTCAATCTTGTCGATTAAATTGCGAAGTGAAATATTGTCTTGTGACAGTTCATCGTTATTCTTGCTCAGCATTTCTAAGCTACTTTTTAATGTTAAAGTTTCCCTTGCTAACGATGCATTTGCTGTATCGAGCTTCCTGAGCTCGATACCTTGATCGCAGATTTGGCTCTTCAAGTGCTGGTTAGTTTCTTCAAGTACTTTTCGCTTTTCATTCATCTGTTCAATTTCAGCTTTTAGCGAATCTTCGATATGCTCAAGATTTGATATATCTGACTTTAACGCGTCGATATTCCGCGATAGCTGGAAGATAACTTCATCTCTTTGTCGGAGTGCGGCATCCTTTGCATTACAGTTTTGTCTCATTTCCTCGAACTTCTTGTTTAGATAGAGCTCGTTTTCCCTGAACTTTTCATTAACCTTTTTCAAAGTGTCCAAGTGGTGTTTTACGTCATTTAATTCGCTTTGCAGATTGTCATTTTTAAGTTTAAAGTCGAGCAGGTCTTTAGCAAGCGCTTCGTTCTCCATTTTGAGTTCGTTTTTCTCAATGATCAGCGCTTGAGAGCTATCGTCGCCTTCTTTAACCTCAAGTTGCTTCCTTAAATCCTCTGCATTTCGTTTTTCCTTAATGCAGTTGTCCTGCAGAATCATGTTTTCTTTTTGAAGGATTCGATTTTGTTCGAGAGAATTCATGAATTCTTGGTTGAGGGACCTGAGCACAATCTCGTACTTCTGCATCATCAGCTGCATGTTATCAGGCTGCGGCATGCTTTGCGACGCCATTGGCATCTGTGAGTACCTCGGATCGATTTGGTATCCTTGGTACATGTTCATTTGGGGCTGCATTCCATATCCATTTTCACCGACTATTAATATTTGGTTTTTGCACAAACAACAACTTACTTTTTATTTGCTGCGGCTGAGATTGATTCGGATATACTTGCATTGAAGTCCTCCTAATGTCAAATGGATTGTTGAATTGCGGAAAGCCCGCAGGCATGCTTCCTCTGAGCTTCTGGACTCCTTCATTTGGCTGCATGGGCCTTGGAAGCTCTTTAAAATTCTCAGTTTTACGTTCATCTAATTCATTGTATTCAGACTGAAGCTGAAGAGTGCTGTCTGGCTGGATGCCAGCTGTATTCTCAGCTTGCTGTAGGACCTTCTGGCGGTAGTAGTCAAATCTCGCATCGTTGGATCTAAGATTTTGAAGGCTGGGAGCTTTTTTCATGTGCACAAAGCCTTCAAATTTCTCTCACTCTCTATAAAATCACGGTTATTACAAATATGCAGTGTATAAATAAAAATCAAGCCAGTGTAATTTAAAAATACGATTCGTAAGGTGAATAAAACAGTACCCGAAGTCGACACTTATATTTGGCTCGGTCGTATCATTCCTCATCTCATCGTTAGATCTTTGGGTATCCATATTATTAATGATTTATATTTCAGATTCAAAAATACTTATTGAAAGACGAATTCTAAATTATTGGTCAGATTGTAAATATGAAGGATTAGAGAATACTTGAGAACATTAATGAAAATATATGCTAAGTTTAGTTAATATCACTATTTACAAATATTTGAACGGTCAGGTTTGGTATTTATAAACGGCAGTTAGACTTAAATAGCCTGAGCTTTACATATAATATTATATTAATATAAATTTTCATTTATTCTTCTTCATCTATCTTTTCTTCATATTTCTTTTCTTCTTCTGAATTAATCGGCATTTTTGACTCCTCATGATTTCTTATTTCCTACAGTTTAAGACAGTTAGAATAAATAATATCGAGTCTAGTTAATTTTTTGCTTTATCTTGCTGTTAATTTTGTCATAACAAAGTGTCATAATTTTTAACTGAAAAGTAAAAGTTTTAATTCCATCCAAGACAGGTAAGAATAAATAATGCTCTACCTCTTCAATTTCTTCAAATGGAACTACTTTACGTAGAGAATTGATCGGCGGCAGCTTAAACATGCCTGCGGTCTGGCTCAAATCACCATCATTCGGGTTCATAGGAAGTCCTATACATTATTTTGGTTTCTTACTCGGCCTTAAAATACTTAATGAGAATTTTTGAATTTTGCCTTCATTTTGAGCATTTCCAGAAGCTCCTGAGGTCGATTGAGAAAGCTTCTTATTTTCTGCGTATTGCATCAAGTTACCAAAGTTATCATTTTGGATGATTTGCTGCCTTTGCTCCTCCAGCTCGAGCTTCTTTTCCTCTGACATCTCCTGGTCTTCGAGGTCCTTCAAGTGCCGTAGTGTTGCTTCTTTTGAAGTAATCGGATTTGATCGGTCGTAGTCATTTAGAAACTTCGCTTTATTGCTTTCATACGTCTCGTTGTCGTCTCGAATTATGCTTCCCTCACATTTGCGGAATAAAAGGCTAACAGGAAGCAACCAGCTAGCCACAGAGATCCAGAGGATGATCTGGGGATACTGATTACTGCTGTTTGACAGAGAATTCACGAAAATAAACTGGCCGAGGGCATAAAGAAAACATAAAAACGGAATCATGCCTGTGAACACTAACGACATTTCCTCTGCGAATTCCTGTGGTATTCGGCTGATTCTGAGCAGGCTAAATTTCTCAGTCCAGTATGAAAGCACTGCCCCGACTAGCGAAATGATCGGAATGATCGGGATGAGAGGAGTGTAGAATGCAGTCATCATCATTATCATCATGACTGTTGCGTATCGCATTGAAATATCGAAATCTGGGCCTTCATAGAGCTCATTTGCAGCTCTCTGAGTCGTCGTTGACTTTCCCCCTCTACACTTTTCAATTAGGATTAATAATTTATTTCAGAAATATTTCGACGTCAAAAAGGTGTGTCATTGGTGTGACTAAGTTAACGGTCACCATGATCAAGAAAATGTCGACGACGAGGCCTCCATATCCGAACCAATTTGTATTTCCCAAGTTGATTATTAGCGGAATGATCCCGGTATTTGTGAACATCGAAAAGGTCAGCTTAATCGCAACTGATACGTTGTATTTCGTATATGTCTCATGCCTTTCGTATTTTGATATAACCCTAATAATTTTTGTAAGGATCACGTTATTCACGGTAACAACGAGCGAAGAACAGATCCCGATAAGCATGATAATAATGTAGTCTTCTGTTGATATTCCTGAAGAATCTTGCGCTGTTTTTTGTAACAAATCTCGACTTATATTCAGCCCGAGATTAATACAAAATACAACACCGAGGCATACGAATGCGATAAAGTACGTAATTAGGGTTCTTTTGAACCGATTAGAAAAAGTGATAGCCATGTTTTCCCAATATACATTAGTCGGTTCGGCAGCTCGTTCAATATCAATTCTCTGGCCTTCCCACCACCTAGGGTCTTGAAACTTGTTATTTTCATCAAAAGACTTTATACACAAAGAAGTTGAATACTCTCCTGATCCAGGTTCGCTGAAAGATCCATACGATTTCTTCAGCTTGGCTTTGCTTGTTAAATACGATGAAAGCCTTGCCAGTAAACGTATTATCAGTTTCTTCGTTTTCAGCTTTTTTCTTAAAGCCGCCGATTAGTTTTTCAAGTGCTTTGATCTGTCCTAAAATCATCCCCTGGTTGTACTTCTTCTTGTACTTATCAAAGTTGACTTGTATTTTCTTGAGTTTCTAAAAATAAGCTAACGGCTGCTTACATTCAACTTGCGCATCTTCTCGATTGCTTCTTTAATGTCGTAACAAAGATTGATTGTCTTAATTTCTGCGTTTGAAGTGTGGCTCATAATCCAGTCTTTTATTTCATCCTTTTTATTTACTTTTCGGCAGGTTCAGCACCATGATTGTGAAGTCGCTGGGCGACACATTGATCTCATCGACCTTTTTAATTACTCTGACTTGGAAAGGCTTAAAGATCATGTTGAAGATGTAGATTATCAACACCATCAGGCTGTTCAGCAAAATCATCACGTTTATATTAAATGAAGTGTAGCTGTAGTTATCAGGACTTTTACCGAGATTTCCTATTGAAAATGAAATCGAGAAAGGAGCTAATTCTCCATTTAACCACTCGCTTCCTTTCTTTCCTCTTGAATATATGACCCAGCCAGCGATACTTACGAGGATAACCATGGTGAAATATACGATAATGTTGAACATTTTAAAAATAAAAGTAAAGAGGAAATCCACATCCGAGATCTTCAAGCTCCATCACATTTCATCACAAAGGATACTGAGGGGCAGCTTCAGTTGTCGGTCGTTGTCATCACGGACAAAAGTACTTCATATCTTCGATTTTAGAATGCTCGATAGTGCATTGATCAAGATTTTTGACTAAATTAGCATTGCCGTGAACCTTTGCAAGTTTTAAGTTCGGTGGGAATTTATCAAGCATATTTCCTTCTATTAAGTCTTTTGCAGTTAAGGTTCTTTCAATGAACTCATTTTCTCCTGCAAGTCCAATTTCACTTCGTGATGCGCCATCACTTCCGTAGTGCTTTCGAATATCTGTCGTTTCAAGTCGTTGCGAGGTTTCTTTGACTTCTGGTGTTACCTCAACACCTTGCGAGTTGTAGTTCACGTCTTCTTTGCCTTCGCCTTTGACTTCTTCTTTCTGTTCCATATTATTAATAATCGCAATTAAATTTGTATCGACGCGGGGGCTTATTTGCACTCGAGATAAGCAAATTGAGACAGGCGAAGGATATTATTCTAGCTCTTGCTCAGTGATTTCAGGGAAATGCTCATCTTCATCACTAGACTCTTCCTGATGTTCCTCTTCGCTTGCCTTTGGTATGGCTTCTATATCTTGATTTACCTTTGTAACACTGGGTTGATTTGCTTCAGGCTCTGGGGTTTCTTCATTGTCAGGGATTTTAGCTTCGCTTTGTTCTTTTACTTCATCATGAGGCTTCTTTTTACTCTTGCCTTTGACTTCTTTCACTGGTTCTTCTTGCTTGTAAAGCTTAATATGTGACCGCATTTCTGTATTTTATGAATGCAAGTTTACCTTTGTCTTCTTCAAGGTCTTGAAGGAATACTTCATAGTCATGGTCTTTATTAGAAGTCAGTTTCTCCTCTTTTTTGATCTTTTTGCTTTGCTTCGCACTCTTTTTTCCTCCTTTTGAAACTTTTTCCTTTGCATCTTCGAAGTCAGCTAGATGGCTAAGATAGTTATCGTACCATGAGTCGTTTCTTTGCTGATGTCGAATCTTTTAAGCTTCCACGTGCGTCTTTTGTCCTTCATCTTGGCCCTTGTTTTTGGGTAAGACTTGCGCACAATGATTACTTCAGGCAGTTGTTTCTATCCGAGTCAAGCAGCAATTTTACCTTTCATTTTTCAAGTTCTGCGATCTGCTCATCTTTTAAGTTACTTGCCTCGAGATCGTAAGCGAGCACAGTGTCGTTGTAGTCGAGGACATCTCCGAGATGGGTCCTAGTAAAGAAAGATCTCTCCATGTTGCCAGTCTCCATTTCCTTCTGCAGTTCAATCTCAGCCAGCTTGAAGTGGTTTCTTTTAGCTGCTTTTGACTCGTTTACATCACATGTCGAAGTGTCGATGTTCATTACGACAAATGTGGAGAGTGACTTTCGATCTCAAATCGGAAAGAATGGATTCTTCCAATACGTCGGCCCATCGATTTCATAAGTATCCATTGTTCATACATCCACGACGTTTATTGATTTTGAAACTTTATAGCAAAGCACGAGTGGACCGATCCCTCCGAATTCTCTAGAGATCTTCTGAGGCAGCAGGATCAAATCGTCTTTGCATATCGGCACAATTTCGATTGATATTGAGTGCTTAGTGTTCGATGTATTGTTCTTTAAATCTTGCGAGACAACCTTGCTCGATTGCTTAATCCGGACAGGAATGTTGTTTTGAATGAACTCCATCAAGCTGACTGCATGCGAGCGATACTTAAAATAGAAGTTCAATCCATCGTCTAAAAATAATAGCGACTCTGCTTACCTTTCTCTTCAATATTAATACATTTATCGTGCGCATTGTTTTTAAGAATTAATTGCTCAAGATATAAAAACGTTCTTTTGTGATCGACTTTTTGTCGAAGTTGGATTTCTGAATTCCAAGTGTGAGGAGTGAAGGACTTCTTACATTCATCACACTGTAAATTTCGCTCATGATAAGATATAACAACCGTCTTTTGCATAATGACTCCATTCAGTACATCTTTGCTAATAGTAAGCTTGATCTTGATTCTTTTCGAATGAGGTTCAGACCAAATGAACTGCGCGTCGAAAACTTTGATTTCTTTAGTGATTCCTTTGATTTTCTTCATGAGCATCTTGAGCATATCGTTAGATTCCCTTTGGTAGTACGCCCACGGGGGTCCGTACCACCTTTCGCAAGTCCTGCACTGTTCGACGTCGTATTCAAGAGGAATTCCTTTGGACACATCGACGGTCCTAAATATCAGGCTCTTTGCTTACTTCTTCAATCAAATGATGCAAGTGTTGGCTGGGTTTGGGTCGATCAGGTTGCCACAAAGGCAGCAGTGGATCTTGATCTTCTTGTCAAAGTTTTCATAGCTCTCTGGCTCAGTGCCTTCGTCGATTTTTACTTCGGGGAAGTCCAACGGCCTAAATTATAATTGTTTTAGCGATTGGAAGATGGCGAGACGTTACACTGGACCGCTTTCAGTCTTGACTATTTCCAGCGGGTTGAACTCAACGTGCTCTGAGTCTTCTGTTTTTTCTAATACGTTCGCATCTTGCACTACGTCCTCCATTTCTATTGAATTATTTGTAAATTGAAAATTTAACTTGATTTTTATTGATCGTAAATAAGTTGCTGTTGTTTAATAAAAATTGGTTTTTTAGAATAAAAAATTAGTATTTTAGTCGCTGAAAATAACCAATTAAAACTAAATAATTAACATAGTAAAGTTTGATGAAATTGATCCATACGAATCTTTATTTTATTATTTTAATTTCAACTTTCACAATGTGGAAGATAAATATTCGCTGTTTTTGTGTTTTTTTTTAATCTCAGTATGTAAATAATGACTGAAAACAAGAAAACTTAATTTTAGTGTTTACTGGAGAAATTATAGACCTGAAAACTTAATCTTTTTCATAATTGGAGATTCATCAAAGTTATCGATTTCTGAACCGACATCTGAACTTTCTGACTCATCTTCTGAGATGCTGTAGTTCGCCATCCTCTTCGCTGGGCTTTGCTCGAAATAGCTAGATATTTAGTATACAAAAGTTACCTTGGAGATTTTTTCAGTAAGTTAATTGGCCAAACTGGTTGGTTTATATCTGAGATATAGTCTCCATCAGAAGTCCATAGTTTTATATTGCCGTTGATTGTTGCTGTAATGAATAAATCACTATCTGTTGAAGCTTTTACGCTTCACACATAAGTGCTGTCGTAAATCATGATGTTGTGGGCTTCAAACCTTTTGATGACGCTCCAGTTTTCATTTTTACTATTTACCTTGAATAAAATAGCCTTTCCTATGTCTCCTACAACTAGCATTTTTTCTTTTGTCCTATCGATGTCCCAGTTTGAGTTCACTGATGCTTTAGCAGCAAAGTATTTGTTGCCGTTGCCGTTAGAAGCATCAACACAGTGGATGTCGCCAGTTTCATGACAGACGTATAGTAAATTCGATTGCTTCTTTACAAGCTTCAATGCGACTACGTTGTTTGAAACTGTCGGAGGTTTCTTTCCTTGACCAACTGGAACAGGAAATGAGTGAATGAGCATACCAGATAGAATACTCCAGACAGACACAAGTCCGTCAGCACCTCCAGTTGCAATGTACTTATCGTCACTGTCAATTCAGATAATATCGTCACGGTGACCTATAGATCAAATACCGTCAATTTGATAGTTCCTTTCTTCATTCGGTTGCGTCCACATCATAACTTTACCGTCCCATCAAGTGCCGACGAGCGAGATATCAGTGATAGCTTTGACAAATTTAAGTTCTGTAATTTCAGAAGCAGCTTCGGGGAGGTCGTATAGCAGCCCTCCGCTGAATATATTGCAAATTTTGACGTTGCCGAATTCATTTCCAATCACAATCATTCCATTTTCCTTATCAATATTCGCAGCTGTAACGTTGCCAGTGATTTCGATATTGTAGGAAGAATGAGATTCACCTGTGTCTAAATTCCACAGTCTGACTAGATTTTTCGAATCTACAGTGACGACTATATTATGAGACTCGAGAAAGTCAGTGAACACGAGGTTCGAATTACTCGTCACGAGCACGTTTCAATTTTTGACTTCTTTTACTGCATCTGAATCTTTTAACGACAACTTGCGGTTTGTCGTGGTGAAGAGCTCTTCGTTATGTGTCTCGTTTTCATAGTCTTTTGTAAGCGTCTTCACTTGCAGCACTTTTAATTCGATTTCCGGCTCGACTTTTGAACTCCATTGTTTTACATACTGCGAGATGGTATACAGGACGCCTTTGTTTTGGTAGTCGAGAACGGCACTTCTGATTCCACTTTCATCTTTGAAGGTCTGCAGGACCTCCATCTTGTGCACATCCCATATAAAGATGACTCCGTTTTTAGCAATACTGATCAGTTGGTGCTGGTCGTCGTAAAAATAAATCTGAAGGATCTCTGAAGAGTGGCTATGAGTACTGTTAACGACCTTAAGTGCTGCGCAATCGATTATGATTATATTTCCTTCAGTTCCTCCAAGCGCCAGCAGCCCGTTAAGCTCTGAAAAGTCCATCGAGGTGATGTTTATTCTAAATTTGTCTTGGTTTTTATTAATTATTTGGTCTTCGTAGCTCCAAGTTGTCTGAAAATCAACTGAGTCTATAAAAACTTCAGGATTCCGTTAGCTTTGTAATCGTTCAGCGCTCACGCAATCAGTCCGATATCTCTTGCATAGTGGAGCTTGACAATATGCAGTTCTCTGACTGGATCCATATCGATCATCTTGAGCAGCAGCGCGGAGTTATTTAGAATCGATTTCTTTATGAATGTACCGGTCATTTTTATCTTGAGCTTTGTCAATTCTAAATAAAAGTCACTAATCAAGCTTACAGGTTCTTCCTCATAATCTGTTGCTCGAACATCGGCTTCTCATCGATGTAGTAAATCTCGATCTTGCCTGCCTCCGTCCCTGCAATTAGGATAATTTTGTCGTTGACGATGTACTTCTCGATTTCGAGGTAAGTGACGGTGTTCTTTGCGTAAAAGCTAAATCTTGGCTCAACTGTAATCCGACTGCCGTTCTCCTTGATCCTGTAAACCTTGATCTCTTTGTCGATAAGCGCGATGACGAGTGTTTTGGTTTCCTTGTGGAAGCAAGCAAAGCTTCAGTGGATCTTTTTAGTCTGCTTTGCTAAGTTTTGCTTCTGCTTCTTTTCTGCTGCTTTGTAAATATCTGTATTTTCATAAATCAAAATTTAGTTTTATTTTGGTAATAAAAATGAAATTGATGTTTAAATATTTCAGTAATTTTTAACCTTTTTAAAGAGATTTTTGAGGCGCTTTTTATTAATAATTTTCATATCTATTAATGACATCTAAAAATAGATTTTTATTTGGTCTGTTTATGATAAAATCTACAAAAATTAATTTTAAATAATAATTATTTTCAAATATTTTTTCTAAACAAATAAAATTTTTATTTGTTTATCCAAGCTATTTTATCGAGTAAAATAGCTATAAAATATTTAAGTTAAATTAAAATTTGACTTATTCACAGTATAATTAGATTTTAAATTATATATAATTAAAAAAAGTAAATTGGATTAAAATATATCTAACTTACTCATTTTATCGCTTCTTTCTTTATTTGAATTTATATTGTCAAACTGTGGGAGTTTACTAATAAGATCCTATTAGCAATTATTAATATTTTGCAGTTATACACATCGTACCTTCGAGTCGTCAACCGTTTGGAGGTTCCTTCGTTTACTAGCTGCAGTTTTCTTTCGTTTATTTTTATTCATCATGATGTAAGGATCGCCAACGCTCGGGATATGTTTTATGCCTTCACTGAGTCCTTTGACACTAAGTTGAATAGCTTTGATCTTATCAGTGAAGTTCTCCATTCTCACGTTGACATTGTACTTATTGTGGTCGTATCCTTCAAAGATATCTTTGAATTTTGGTTTGAGTTTATCCTCCCCTAATATCGGTGTTAAAAATCACTGTACCTTCGATAGTATCGAAGCTCGGGTGGAAGCTATGCTTGTCATCGTAACTGTCAACTGCATCAACGCCAATGCTCTCTCGGTGTTTCTTGTCTTTGAGTTCTTGAAGTCTCTTTCTTTCTTGGACTTTGCGCTTTTCATCGAGTTCCTAGAGATAATGATAACCGGTTACTTTATTTTATCTTTTCTTCTTTACGTTTTTTGATTTCTTTTTCGATAGTCCTGAGCTCTCGGTCTTTTTCGTCGAAAATATTTTTAAATCTGGAATAGTTGCTTTTAAGCTCAGCCTTCGTAATGTAATCTTTATTTGTGGCTCAGCGAGATGTCATTTTTGACGTTGAGGTTCCCACGCATCAGGATATTGTCGTCTTCATCGAGGTGCATCACCCCTAAGACTCCGTATAGCTTTCCAGGCTTCTTTTTGACGTACGTCGAGTACTCCATATGCGTGCTGGCTACTGTCGTCGGCTTGTGTAAAGAGTACTGGTTGCGCCTTCCTTTCTGGATGTGTTTTTCTGTGCTGTCGATGATGCTCATCAGCTCAGTCCTCCGATTCGTTGGCTTCTTCATCAATCTTTTTGCTTCTATAGAGGTAAGTTATTTTCTTACTGGAGTCTGCGATTTGCTTGCTCTGGTTCATCATGTCGCTTTGAGGTAGCGACGCACTGATATTCAAAGTATTTTGACCGATCTCTCGATGTTTTTGCGACTTTGAAAGAGTAAAATTATTTTTCGTTCTCGTTGGCAGCTTATTTTGGTATTCATTTTCAAATCTCGGCCGACTATTCACAGGTTTCTTAGTCGTCCTGGTGATGGACTTCCTTTGCTTTTGTATATTTGATTTGTTTTCTTTAGCTGATATCGTGACGGCTTCGTTGTCTTCAAGTTCTTCGAGTCGTTTAGGCACAGAGTAATTGGATTCAAATAGGATTCTGTGGAATTCTTCATATCAGTTTGTGCTAAAATTCAAGATGATAAGTAATATTTAAAATTTACGTACTTATGCTGGTACAGCCCAACAACGTTGTTTTCAAAGACCATCAGGTAAATCGAAGTAGAGTCCAGCGGCATTATCAAGAATAGGTCAATTGAGTAGTTCACAGGGACTCCATTTGCATAAGGCTTCAGGCGATTTCCTTCTGAGAATCGCTTGATGCCGCAGCCGTAAATATTAGCGTCGTTTATTATCTCTCGCTTTTCAGATTCTTTGTTCATAAAGAGGAGGAATTCGGTCCATGTTATTTTTTCTTTGTTTTTGTGGTCAATTTTCTCAATGAGTTTGTGTAGTTTTTCATTCGTGACATTGAGCTTGTTGCTTAAAAAGTCGAATAATTTAGGAATGCCTATGACGATGGTTTATTTTGTATTTCTGAATCATGCAAATTCAAAATTCTTAACGACTGCGATTTGATTCGAATTGTGATAGAAACACTTACTGACAAACTTTTTGTTTTTCTTGCGGATTGCAAGACGCGGGTTAACTTCTTCTTCGTCTGTGGACACGTTGAAGAGAGCCATGATCTCTTGGAACAACCGGTCGTTGAAGTCAAGGATGTGGGTCGGCTTGTAAACGTTCATTTTATTTTATTTCTATGAGATTATTATGGTTGGGGTTGAAGATAGTGAAATAATTGGTGGAAAACTGGGATTTTAGAATGATGATGTGGTAATGTGGTTTCAGGTTGTGATAAGATGAAGCGAATATAGAGTTTTAAACCTCGATTATAATCTACAAAATTAGAATGATTGGTATTTTTGTCGGGTCGGGGTAATCCTATTTCGCTGATTTGCTGTTTATTTTGTTGTTTCAAATTTCAATGATTTGTTTGCTGATTTATCAAATGACAAATTCAATACAAAAGGCATATTTAAATTTCCTTTTGAGTTGAATTTTATCTAAATCAAAAAAATCAATCTCCAAATATTTTACATAATACCACTTTATTCAACCTTTTCCACATCTCAAAAATCTACCTTCAAAAAATCAACTCTTTACCCTCTTCCCACCAACTTCTAAACTATCTTCAAAATCTCCATCTCAAAAACCCATTCCCAATAACCACCCTCATCTCTTCCAAAACAACCCCTCTCTCCAACCTCCTTACCCCTGCCAACTTATCTGCATTCCTAATTCGAATATCATAAACCTTCATTCCAGCAGTCTTGCCGTCCTTATTACTCTTCCTCCTAAACTGCATCAAACCACACCCTACCAGCCTTCAACAGGGACCATGCAAAACTTACCGAATTTTAAAATTACTCGCGCTGTTCGCAAGAACCAGCTCAACTGTCTTTTTAGCCGCCTCTGGAGGACGAGATCTCACTGCCCGCTCGATTTCGATATTGCTTGAATTCAGTTGTAAAGTCTTCTGCGGACTTGATGCCTTCACTGCTTGGTGAAGCAGACTTGAAGAGTCATATGGGCTGCTACTTGAACTTGACCTTCTGCTTGCTTGATGAACTCGGCATGTGCGAAAGCTTCATCGAACTGAACGGCTTTAATTCGCTTTCCTTGCTCGCAAGGTTCTTGATGAACTCGTTGGTAAGCCGAGCCTTACGCTCTTCAAGTGAACTCGCGAAGTCGCCTTTGGTTGAACTTGAATGACCGTTTTTGTTACGGATCCTATTTTTATTCTGCTCGAGGTACTCAAGACACTCGAGCTTATTTTTGCTCAAGATAGCTAGAGGAATTAAATGCCTAGCTTACAGTTTTTGTAACTCTCTTTGCTTTTGTTCTTTAAGGAACATTTTGTCTAAGTAATACCGAAGCTTTTCTCGCTGTCCTTCGATATTTTTGGTACTCTAAATAAATAATTAGTTCGTCTGTCAAAATAGAATAAAATCAAGTTCTTATTAGCAAATGAAGAACAACCCAATACAGCGTATAGATAGAAAATTGGTGGGTAAAGAATATGCTAAGATTTACTAATAAAAAAGTCAATAAAAACTACTTTATTTGCTGCGATAGCCATTGATATTTTCAAGCTTGATCTTAATAGCCATCGGTCGACTGTTATTTTCAGTCCTCGTGTAAGAGACGCTCATTTTACTTGCGTTGTGTTTTCGCGAGATGCCAACTCTCTCAATGTCTTTGTAATCAATTCCATGTTGCGAGTTGTGAGGGTCTTGAGCGAAGTTGTCCCTTGAGCTCCTGCTTTTCAGGCGGTTAAACTTGGAGTTAATAAGGATCTCTCGGGCTTTGATTACCTGCTACATTTTTAACTTACGCATTTTCTCTTGATCTTTCCACTGCTCTAGTAAGATATCTTCAGGAATGGTCAAGTCAACAACCTGTCTTTTGAAGTACTCAAAAGGAATAAATTTCAGTTCTTTAGCTGTCGAGAATATTAATTTTTTTAAAGCAGGAACGTACCAGAAATGCCTTGTCTTTTACACGCCTCGATCGTATGAGGGCTGCTAAGCGACGCTGTTCTATCGTGTCTTGCATGCCTTTTCAAATGGAGCTTATCTTTGGAGTCCATTTTTATTTTTATTCAACCGTACAAATAAATGTGTACGACAGTACTCAAATAAGGTTTAGTTTATTTGTGTTAAAATCAACAAAAAATGTAATCTAATATTTGTTATTTCAATAAAATTTGTTTAAAGTACAATTATATCTTGTATTTTAGCAAAAGGTATACGAATGCTTGAAATTTTAATTTATTAATTTGTAGTAAAAATTCAGACTATGATTATCAACATATTTTTAGGAGAAAGGAGCTGTTATGTTTACAATTATTATTAAGCCTCAATTTGCTGTTATCCAAATTTGGTTAAAATCATAATAAAAATATGGAGAAAAAGGCATGACTAGTGCTGCTGTTTATCATGATCACAGCTGCACTCAAAATTGACCTGATTGAAGATGACTTCGAAGAGAGACGTACTGCGAGCATCATTCATTCAATCGAAAAACAGGAGTTAAAGCTAGTAACTGAAGATGAACTCGAATTGATGATCCAGGGCATCATTAGGGTTAATCCAATGACACTGAATAAGTACAAAGGTCCGACAGAATTCAACCTTACTAATTATGCAGATATGCAGTACTACGGACCGATACTGGTGGGGTCAAACAACAAAGAACTAACAGTGGTGTACGACACAGGCTCCAGCTGGTTTTGGGTACCTGGACTGAACTGCGACGGATGACCTACAGGTAATAAATTCAATAAAGGCGAATCAACTACCTATTCTACTGATGGAAGCAGACAGACCCTCAATTACGGAAAAGGACAGGTACAAGGATACGTATCAAAGGATGTTACATGGTTCAAAGGTACTCAACCGAACTTTATTACATTTTTACTTGTCGATGCTGCAAAAGATCTAAGTGGATCTAAATCAGATGGAATTGCAGGACTTGCCCCGACTCCATTTCAAGGGGCTCAGCTACTGACAGATGTTCTTTACGACAACAAAGTCGTTGACAAGAATGAGTTCACAGTATACATTGGGAAATCAGGAGTTGACGGTTCCTACATTCACTTTGGATCGATTGAAAGCTACGAAAACACGACTGATCTACCCTTAAAGCCACTAAACTCTGGAGACCCGCTGTATTACTGGAGCACAACCCTTGATAAGTTCTATTATGGGGATTCTGAGTTCCGCTTGCTTAACTACAACACTGTATGGGATACAGGAACCTCCATTCTTGGTATGAACAGTCAGAATCTCGGACTGTTTATAAAAAGTGTAGCAAATGGGGCTCAAATTTACATTATTTCTGGTGGATTTTACGCTTTTCAATGTAGTGGGTATGGAAGCGTTAAAGATTTGTACTTTAAGTTTTCAGATAAGACAATCAAGGTCAATCGGGATCAGTACATTCAGTATACTCAAGGCTATTGAATCTTCCTTATTTTTGAACTTGGCTCACAGAATAACTTTATGTTGCTTGGAGATTCATTTTTAAGAGGAGTAAAAACAGTCCATGATATTCAGAACTCAAGGCTCAGAATTTTCCCTCAAAATGCATATAGTTCTGGGTACAGCAACATGGTAAGCTTTAAATTGTTATCTTATAAAATTTAGGGTTGTTTACAATGGCTGTGGATCAGCATCGGAACGGTAGCACTACTTTATTTTGCTTAAAAGGTATATATTTAAGTAAAAAATTACTCCACACTACCTCAACCATCACTCAC
>JAGYYN010025698.1:0-10476 GCA_021441665.1 Euplotes cf. woodruffi 2 WChen-2021 | reverse complement strand
GTCGAGATCAAGAAGGATTTACTCAAAGAAATTCAAGACACTCTATTCTCAACTTGTAAGATTTACATTATTTAAACATTAACAGCAACAAAGAGGCGAACAGTCTACTTACAGAAGAAATCTAGCAATTTGAATTTTATTAGAAAGAGGAATCAGAGAGCCAGCAATAATCCACAAAGAAGGGAAGAAGATGAAACAAAGGAAGATGAGAGCCCCGAACAAGCCAACAGGAGATTGACGACGGACATTAGAATGGAATAGCCGTCCACCTCGAAGTTCATTATCTTGCTTATATTTCTGAAATGACTTGTGAAGCATATGAAAGAGTTTCTGCGCGTCAAACCAAATTTTGACTAACATTTTCTGCCGGTCTTCAATGGGTCAAGTGGATACTAAAAATCTTCAAAGATAGCAACTTTTTTCAAATTATGTGATCATGTCCTTTACCTCATTTATAATAAGGCTCTTGTCTTGATTATTTAATATTCAGAGCTATTGTCTTCGAATCTATTCAGGCTTCTGTAATAATTATATTCACTACATCCCATCCAATTTTCGCTTATTTCTCTTGACTTGACAAGTGACTGCAAGTTATTTGGGTGTATATGCAATCAGTCGAAAAGGGTACATTCTTGAAGGCCTGCTCACTTCAGTGATTGAGCTGTCCTTTCGAACTACACTCTTACATATTCGCTTCTAAAATTACTCGACGTGAGTGCGAGCTAAATCGGACTTTTACTCTAAACTAGGGGCTAATGCTTTTACCTTCTGTGCTTTCCCTTCTATTATTAGATTTTGAAATTTACTTGTATTTCTATTTAGTTATAAGTTCAATACCAAAATCCATCAAAACTATTGATTTACTTGTGAATATCGCTTCAATCGAGAGACAATCTAAAGACAGCAATAACCTGTAACGAAAGTCAGTTTGTATGACACCTAATGGACAAGTCCGTTCAGCACTTAACGATCAGCTGTTCTAAGTTAGAAACCAAAACGAGCAACCATGCTCATCAATCATTTGAGATGAATTACAGATCAAGTTATAACGAAAATATTGTCGGACTCATCATAATGTAATGTTTGATTTCTTCGACTTGGATCAGCTATGTACTGACCGCTACGATTTCTTTGTCAAAGAATGTCACAGGCGTTCTCGAGAATATGAAAGCAATCGCCAACTCCTTACTCATAGACTCACGAATATTTAAACTAAAACTTGAAGAGAAGTCCAGATGCAAATACAAGCATAATCAAAAGTGAAGCATTTTTATCAACAAATATTTTCAAAATATTATTTTTGATTTGCATCCCTGTTGCTTTGTCCCCTTTCGACTCTGAGTTTGCAAATCTTTGGTTGCAACAACTTGGCTGTCTTTCTTGCTTGCGACTAATTGTAACGACACCAACTGAAATGTGTTTGCTGTTGAGATGAGACTGCGATGATGTTATCGAATATCTAATTGCTGCTGTATCAGTTGTGTCCGATTCGACAGTCTTTTAGTTCAATTCTTGTCTGCATTTACATGAGCACTTTTGATTTATCGTTTACAGATGCAGCAACAATCGAAAACATACAGTCTCAGCCTGGAACTTGATTAGGTCTAAAGTCAGCAAATATTGATTCGTATTCTGAATGTGACTAACAAAAGCTCATCATTACGAACTGATAGTTGTTTATATTTCAGTTTGTCTTTGTCTGAAGTTTAGCTCGTTACCTCATACAAACATGAATTGGACATTTTTGGTAAAATGCAGAGTGACACTGCACTGAATCATAGCTATTACGTACGAGTTTAAGAATGACTAAACACTCTTAAACTAACAAGAATCAAATCAAGTTTAACCACTTTTTTAATTTAGATTAAACTTCTAAACTCAAATTAAATGTTTTCAGAACAAGAATTTGAGTTTGCAATCGTAACGATCAAATGGAGTTTTGAGATACAGAAACAACAATCCTAGTTCTGCAAAGATTTAATTCGAGTTTAGAAGTTTAATCTAAATTTAAAAAATGTGCAAATTTTGATTAGATCTCGTCAGTTTATGAATGTTTAGTCATTCTTAAACTCATAATAAAGTAAACATTTACAATTTAACGGTTATAAGATTGTTGAGATTTTTGCTTGATTTCAAATTTTGTAAATCTTTAGGACTTTTATTTTGCATTTTCATATTAAATTTTTTATTTTAATTATGACCAATTTTTACTTTCAAAAAATGATATTTAATAATAACTTTCATTAGATATTAAACAGAAAAATATAAATATTAAAATCATCAAATTACTCCATTTTCTGTACTTATTTTATTATGATTTAAATGGCAATTTAAATTGTAATTAGAAATCAATTCAAATTTGCCTTCTATAAACTTCTAATTTCTTTTAGTCGCATATCAAAATTTTATGGATAACCATTGTTTTCTGACTCTGTGATGACTTCGCCATCTAAAGCAAGGATCTTAGTTTGTGCCGATGTTGAGATTCTTACTTAACTTACCTTCTATGATTCCTCCCCACATTTGATTTAGACTTGGCTGCTTGTATTTTTTGACTTCTCGTCAATATTCAAATAGGCAGTAACAAGTAGTTTTCACAAGGTGAGTCAATTTCGACGATGCAAGTTGATTAGCATCTCTTGCTTTATGCGTTTAGGATTATCTATAGTCAAACAGGTGTAATATCTGTTTTCTTGTTACTGCTATTTCTTCGTTCAATAAAGTCGACTCGAAAAAGATCACAAAATCTGCAGTATTCACTTTTGCTTGCAATGACTCTGTAAATATGCATTCATTGTACACCGAGGTGAAGTACATTCAGAAGATGGCAATACTTGCAGTCGCAGCTAATTTTCAATTCTCAAAGCCACATAATTTGAATTTCCTTCTTCAATTTAAAATTCAGATAAGCAGGTGATCTGATCGCTAGGCTGAGTGGAATGCATTAAATGATGACTGACTCTGAATAAACAAATGTGCTTTTTGATTCTTGTATTGAGTGGTTGAGCATTGACAACTCGATAACTTGCATTCAGTTTCTTCTTCAAAAAAAGTAAATTAGCAATCGCTTACTTTGTTTAGCACTTAACTCGATACCCTCGTTTGATGTCACATTGGCAAACAAACCAACATGACCTTGTTTATCTGAATGTTTTCAGTTAGTCAGTCTTGTCCTCACGAATGGTATTATCTATTTGCAGCTCAGATTCAATTTATTTTTAAAATCACTCTCACTTGTGTTTCGTAGTCAAAAATCAACTCTGCTTGCTTCTGCCGAGTAAAGCCTGTCTTGTATCGAACTGAACCAAGAGATAGTTTGATGTTGTCCACAGCACTTGTATTTCTGTATCATGTCTGTCGTAAGCACTTGTCGATGCTTTGCTGAATCACAAGCTCGGTTCATTGTTTGCTGAAGTTCAGTCATGCTTTATTTGTAGTTTAGTATTACCTGTTGCTTGTCTGCTATATAAAGGTCTGTGTGACTCTTTATCCGCATTACTTGTCATGACTATGTCAATTGCTCGATTAAATGCTATCGTCTTGCATGAGTTCATATCGATCAGAATATTGACTGGATTCTAGTCAATCATACTCATTGATTCCTCATCGCAAATTGTAGGTAGAGAAGTAGTCACAATGCATTACTGATCGAAATGCTCGAATTGGATTGAAAATATTTTAATTATTTATTTTTGCATCGTTCAACTTCACTCAAACCAATCGATCTGAGATCATGACTGCACACAAGATTAAATGGTCAATCGAGGATTTATATGACTTGGTTCGAATAAATCATAAATTTCCTGATCAATTCTCAAAAATCGATTTCATACTCTGATGTTTTGACATGAGGAAAGACCAAATAAGTGGAAAGGATGAGCAAGCATGAGCAATAACTGATTATGAATCAGTCCAACCGTTTATCTTTAAAATTTATAAGGACGACACTATAATATCATCGGACGAGCTCGAAGTGATTAAATTACTGTTGGTCAAGAGACGAACCAGATTTAGTTTGCAGTTAATTTATCTCAAAACCCTTAGCCTGTCAGACTGCCTGTCAATCCTGCCTCTCTGTTCAAACTGCATCGACCTTAATTGAATCATGTTATACTATTGCCAGTCTGATTATGAAGACGACGAAGCCTTAATCGAAAATGCAATCTTAGAGTTTAAAGCAAGCTTCGGACCAATTGTTACACTCAGAATCCAAAATGATGAAGAATACTAGATAACCCAGTTTAAATGGTTTGCCATTCGGAGTGTTTCAATACAAATTGGAAGTCCGAGTCAATTGTAAATAATTAGATGCAACTGCTGCAGTAATACGGCTGCTTTATTTAAATCTCACATTATAGATTTGTTTGGCTGATTGGCGTGTTCACGATTGGTGAGCAGAGGGCAAGGGTCCATAATATTAATTCGATTAATTTTTCTATTACTTTAAGTTAGCATTTTTGAAATTTAGACTGATTTTTAAGATTTATTTTAAACAATTAATAAATTTGTTATACTTCAATTAGCATGGATTCACATTTGATTTACACAGTAAAATGTTTTCATAAAATACATCTAAATTGTTTAAACTAAAATAAACTCTGGGGCTTTTTAAGCAGAATTTAAACTGTTAAAAAAGTTTTAAAATGATCAATTAAGTTGATTAAAATACTTTTAAAGTATAAACATTATATTTTTTACAATCAGATTATTTAATAATTATTTTTGATGTATAAATGAACATAAGAAATCAAAACTTTGACATAATCATCACATTTGTAAAGCTGAACAGCCTTATTGCAAAAATTACTTGATAATCCTTAAGTATTTAAAATCATTTAATTATCTGTTACAATCTCAAATTTTGTAATAAATGATTAAATCAATTAAACGTTAAAATTTTTAAGGCTTTACAAAAAGCATTTTGAATATTGAAAGTGAACCAACAGCCGCAGCATCGCAATTGCTAAAATGGCTGCAGCAGCACAAAATACCAGCGATGCAGTCAATTAGTATTTGTCCGAAACCAAACCTAACACCAATTTACAGCTTGGCCGGCTGACTATTCAACAACCAGACTTAGGCATCGAGCCCGTTTCGACGGTGTTGTGGGCCAAGACCAGATCCACGCTCACACCGATCAGGCCGGTGCTGGTCAGAAGTTAGTATTGGTAGTTGTAGAAGCAGAGGCAGGGGTTGTTTGCATTCGATTTGGATACATTAGTATTTATACGTGATCAATAGCGAGCAGGAACATAAAAGTAGATTGAGCTTTATATTATCAGCAATTTTTAAGGATCAGATTGGCCGCAATTTCTGTTCGAATTGTTCAAATGCGGTCTTAACTGCTTATTTTGCAAGTCTCAATCTTTGAACTTGAATTTTACTGATTTAAGACCCTTCAATACTTTGAGCATAAAGAAATCATGGACAGACAATCTGACAGAAATTTGAAGGAAGTTCAATATTAGTTTGATTAAGCTCAGCTCTTTCAGATTTTATGAACGTTTTGATAAGCTCGACCTGTTCGTACGATAGTTGGTGGTCAATTCTGATGTTAAAGGCCATTACTTTATTGATTTCAATTTCATTGGAGACATCAATCTAATTATGTTTGAGAATACATTCTGAACCAATATCAAGATAAAATATTTAAAAGTATACAAGAAATGAGAAGTTTATTGTTTGATATTCAGTCATCAGTCAAGACAACAACTTTTTCCAACCGATTTGCTTAAAAGTCATTAGCAACATCATCGTCTATTCCTACAAATCTCTTAGCATCAGCGCACTTTTAAAACTATTAAGTTTCGAATAAAATCAGCAAAATACTTTATATAATAAAATAACTGCTGATTTGAGCCGAATCCTGCGACTGCTGTTTTAATATAAAAACACACAAAGTCTGATAAGTGGAAGCAAACTAACTTATTCCCAAATTCAAAATAACTGTTTGATTAGTTCAACCAAATTTGGGTTTTGCTCAGTTATTTTGGTCGAGTTGATTACTCATCAATTTTGTAGTTTTGTCTTGGACCGCTTGAACTAGTTGAATTATTAGTTTTTATTTAATTGAAAATTTATTCAAAAGATTTTGTAAATTTTTTATTTTAGTCTCTTCTCGGTTGTTTTCAATTATAATTGCGAGCAGGATTCGGTAGTTAAAGAATTAAAATATACATTTAGTTCAATGCGTATAAAGTATCAGAGACGAGTTTTTAGATCTTAAGGTAATTCTATTATTTTAATAAATCCAAAACTTAAAGATAAAATATCAACTGGATGTCAATTCAAAATTATTTAGAAATTTTATTGATTATGAAATATCAAGAGAGTATTTTAGAATGTGAGTGTACCATAATCAAATAATCTAAAGATAACTTTAAATCTCGCTGCTGTAAATTATTAGTTTAATTTTTATATGCAAACCAAAATATGAACCGGTCAAAGATCATCTTAAGATATAACTAAAGTCGATCGTTTATTAAACTAAAAAAACTAATAAAAATGATTCTAAAGCCATTTTAAGAACTAAAATTTTTGTTTACCCTTGCTAAATAAAAAAAAATATTTAGAATTAAGATTTGAGATATTTCGATTAAACCTATCTCCATCGAAAATGACTCGAAATTTGAACTCGTTTTCAAATACTGAACACCTGCAGTTTTAGCTTTGCTGTTGGTCAATAAGAAACAAACAAAGTATTTTATTTCAAACTTAACTTACAGTCATAAAATTGAAGTTGACTCCAAATCCCAATAATTCTTATTTTTATTAACCTCAATGGTTCAATCTTTCCAATTCAAAATAAAAATTTCAGACAAATAAAACCGGCTGGTTGGTGAGTCATGAGTCAAATAAAATTGTGAGTGCAAGCAAATAAACACTGATTTCTGTAGCTCGAATCTTAGAGCGCAAATACAAGGCTGTTTATGGCTGACCACCGAGACGTTTATCAGTTTTGACTTACAACAGTATACCACCTGATTGGCTCTGAGTGGAAAAGGCTGTCTGCTTTACAAACTTTAACGAAATCACAAGTCAGCTTAAGTTAGATTCTTCTCCGATTTGATATGCAAGCGACTGGAGATTAGACTCACCTCAGACTGGCAGCGACTCAAACTCCGATGTGCATAATTCGCAAACTGCAGAGAAAGGGACGAGTAATCAGTCAGAGTCGCCATAAATCGCTTTGTCGCTTTTCAACAAAATTAGGTGTTCAAATGTATTTCGAACAAGACAAAGCGAGTCAACTCCGAAGTCAGACAGAAGCTTTGCTCTGATCTTTACTTAAAAATAAAACCATGCTTTTTGAGAAATCAAGGTCACACGACGTTGATTGCATGTTCTTCTTTAATACACTAAAGCGTTCAATCAAGAGAGGCAGTCCCAGAGTTAAAACTGAATGCGGATCCACTGCAGTTGCCACAGTTTTGAAATTATTATTAGCGTCTCAGGCTACTTGCCAAGTTATAAAGCAAATACTTTGCTATTCGCTTCTTTTCAAGAATGTAAAAAATTCTTTGCCAAAAAGACAGTCGATTGTACATCAGACGCAATTCTCAATTAATGAATTTTGAGTTCAAGTCGTCTTGGACGATTTTGAAATATTTTAAATAACTGATGCTGCTAAATGGATCAAAATAGGCTTCGATATTGTGGGATTTATAATAAAATATTTCAGAAGTAGCTTTGCTTCAAACCGACTGCTTTAATCTATTGTGATCGCATTACAGAAACTTACTTGTGGGTTTACTTTAATTGATGTCAGAATTTTATATTTCAGACTTTACTTTAGTCCGGCCACAAAAAATGACGCAAATTAAAATAAATTCAAATCCAAACATATAGAGTAATTAAAATGTTCAAGTTCAAACTTGGGTTACACTTCTTCGTTAAAGCTGAATTCTTTGAAGATGTCACCGTGAGAGAACCAGCTGGTCACTGCTCCAGCCAAGTTCTGGGAAGTCATTTCTAACGAGGACGGAATTGACTCAACTGGACTTCCACGGATACTCAGACCTGCACAAGATTTGTGTGCAACAAAAGTCTATTTTTTATTTAAATATTAAAACTTGCCTGATATCGAGACTTAAAATAGAGGTTAAATACAGATCGAGTCAAAAATTAATATTTTATATTATTGATTTTTATATTTTGTTGTAGTTGTAGTATTCAAGTTCATAACATCGTTTTTTAAACAATCAATATATAAACTTAAAGATTAAGTAGAGCTAGTTTTATCATAATTTTGATTACAAAAATGTAATAATAAAATTTAAATCCCTATTTAGCCATTAGAATTTCAAATCAACATAGCATTGAGTGTTTAAAACCCGATTAAAATATAAACTATAAAATTCTGCAGAAAGCATTTGCAATTAGTATTAAAATGACATCACTACCAATTCGATAGCGAATGAATGCTATTATCTTTAGTATTTCAGAACGAGAGTATGCAACTTACATTCAAACTTATGTAAATCTGACTGAACTGTATTGCAAATTGCTTCACTTTTATTGTTTGTGCTTACTTAATCAATTCCGGAGCATCCGACAGAGATGAAGTTAGTCAGTCATGAGATACAAACAGCAATAGAAATTCTAAATAACTCGAGGGTCCATCAGGTGATTTTTAAATACTTGTCTCCACTGCTGACACTCTCGATGAAATTGACAGATGCAGCAATGTCAGTCTTTGATGTTTTAAAATCTGAGTCTGAACAGATCGCAAGGGATAAATCTCAGTTTTTTTATTTTAAGCGAGACCATACCTCACTCAGTACTGACTTATCAGTGACACAAACTCCTCGTAGTGCTCGCTCAGTTTGCTCCTGGCTGTCAAGCACTGAGCCGACAGCAGAAGGTCTTGTAAATGTTAGTGAGCATGACATGGTGTGCGAAATGGTGTCGAATCTATCAAAGGTGGGATTCTTGTTAGTCCATGTTAATATTACAATTATTTGGTGTACTTATGTTTTATCGAATTAAGTCCGAACAAGAATCAAAGTTTATACCTTACGTACATTCGTCTTAAAGCGTATAATTATCATGAAAATTCCTGTCGTTGTCATATAAAATGCCTGAACAACAAATAGTGGCAGACCGGATTCAATTGCCGAATCACAAACAATTTAGATCGACTAGCGTTGTGACTGATCTCGATAATAAACTTGATGCTGTTGTGATTTGATTTTATTATCGTTTACAAACTTAATCATTTGTTGTGCCTTCACTTAAGGCAGATCGATGAAATATAACTGATGCTTTATAAAGCTCGAATTAGGTTATCTCCCGCAGCTTTGTATTCAGCTTGACATGAGACAATATAGACTCGTTTGATACTTTTAGGTTGCTGGAATATTTATCAACTATGTTTTAACTATATCTCAAGCCGAGGACAAAGAACCTAATAAGATTAAAATGCTCAAATTTAAGCATAGGAGCTAAAAGCACATTTTGTGTGTTTAATAGTTTTAAGATTAACAAATTAGGGACTCAATACTTCGAAGCAAAATCATTTTTTTAATAATTTGCTTTTTTGACTAATATTTCGAACTGCTGGAATGAGCAGAAATCGATTTAAAAATAATATAAATATAAATTATATAAGTATTTAGACTTAATATTCATGAAATTATTAAACTCAATAAATATTAAAATAAATATGACATCGGCTGAGTCTCAGAAACAAGGATTCAAAAAGTAGCTCCATCAAATTCATGAAGCACAAAAAGTTTGCTCTCGGAGCTGGAACTTATACCAGAAGAGTTCCAGCTTTTCGTAATAAAATCTAATGGTCATTAAAATTGTGCTGTTGTAATAAACAGACAATTAATTAAAGATAAACTTACATCACAATTAAATTTCAATATTGAATTAGATTAGTTTATTCTATGATGCAAACTTGATATTCTCACTTTTAAAGCACCCACTCTGCACTTAAGAAAATAAACTGAATACTAATCATTAATAAAATAAAATGGAGCTGCTTAAGATCCCGATGTTCGACAGGTTCGACCTGATCTCAGTCACCATGCCTTACTTCGCGACCACGCACGAAGCCTTTTTGCTGCTGAGCTGACTCTGCAGAACGACACGACTCAAGCTTGACGAGTACTACTCCGAGTTTGTCAAACTCATGACAAAATACAGGGAATGTTTGGACTTCGCAAGAAACAGCAGACTTAAGAGGATGTCCGTTCCTAATGATTTGATTGTAATGAATTATTATTTAATAAGTGATGATGACATTGATGCGTTTATTAAGTTTATCAAAAGCATAAATAAGCGCAGAGGGTGGTACTTTAACAACAATTACATGCACTCTCATCTTGTTATTCATAACTCGATAATAGTTGATCATAAGTGAATTGAAAAACTGTATCTGAATCTCGAAATTTTGAAGACTGTTGAGACCATTATTTACTATCATGATGAATCTCTTCCAAAATGGAGTCAGCCTAAAACCCTTGATAC
>JAGYYN010025564.1:0-12225 GCA_021441665.1 Euplotes cf. woodruffi 2 WChen-2021 | reverse complement strand
TATAACCAAATGTCACAAATACACTAAAAATCATTTGTAATCGATCTAAATCCATCAGAACTCGCTTTGCATTATGAATCAAATTTCGATATAAAATTCGTAATTTATCAAATCCAGTTCACGATTAAAAATCCCAGCCCTCATTAAATTTCAATCCCCTACTAAAACGGCTGCAAATCCAAACTGAATCTTACCCTATTGCTGACATTGAGTTTATACTGATCAGCCGTTGCGATGCCAAGCAGATCGCGGTTAACTCGGTTTGACGAATGCACTCGATTTTCAGACATTTTGAATTTAAATTTAAATTATCAAATTTAATCGTAACGTTACAAAAACCGCCTCCTGCAGTTAAAATTGACAATTTTATTACATTAATAAATATTTGCTATTAATATAAAATATTAAAATGGAAGATAGCAGCAGAGAGCTGAAAGAAGACCACGAGTCGCCAAAAGTAGATGATAAACAAGTAAAACCTTCCACCGAACATCAGTCGCCTGCTTCAACCTCTCAGGTCCACATTCGAAAACCAATGATGCAGGAGAGAATCATCCCGCAATCCGAAAATAAAGACGAACAGGATTACTCGAATATTAGATTTGCTTCGAGTCCGGCTGCTGGCAACGATTTGCATCCAGATGCTTCAGGGAAAGCCAGAGGATGATATTATGCGAAAAGCAGCATTAATACGATCGATGAAGAGACTACTCCAACTTCTCATGAACAACAACACTCTATCCAAATGGTCCCGAAATTTGGAATGAGTGATAATGAATCCAAGCTAAAGTCAATGCAGAGCTTGCCAGTTGGATTTCAGTCCTCAAAGAGATCTAAATATGCCAAATCACATATTTCTTCTGCTGTCGTTAATAAAAATCCGGCTTTGCAAATGCCAGTTCCGAATAAAAGAAGCGACTCACAAGAAAAAGATACTTTAAAGCAGCCGATACTTCAAGGTATTTCTGATTTGTAATATTTTAGGCCCGATTAATGCTCCACCTCAGTCAATGATGTTTGGGCCCCAACCAACAAGCTCTAATACGCGACATTTGGGCATACCAATGAACCAAAATGAGTTTTTAGCTGTGCAAATGGCAAATTTTCAAAATCAAATGATGCCGCAGCCGTCTGGGCTAAAAGCAATGAGCAATATCAAGTCAGCAACATACCCTTCGATCGACGATGGCAGACTTGACTACATGGGAGACTATCAAGTTAATAGTTCTGGAATGCCGCTTCAAAAGATGCCGTCGATGGCTCCAATGTCATCAATGCCACAAATGTCATCGATGGGACCACCCCCACCAATGGCATCGATGGGGCCACCCCCATCGATGGCATCAATGGGACCAATAACATCAATGGGGCCAATGACATCTATTCCTGCGACGAAAGCACCAGCTTCAACTAAGGTCGCAACTCCTACTTTTAATCCGATGAATATGATCGAAATGTCGAGGGTCTTTCTATCCTCAATGAGAGATCTGTCTAATAAGACAAAAGCAACCGGGGTGCTAAAATTCTTCAATGAAGGAAAGGGCTTTGGCTTTTTTGTCAATGATGCCGATGGAAAAGACGTATTTTTTCCATTTTGAAGACCTCAAAGAACTTAAAATCACAAAAGATTTCCTAAGAGAAGCAAAGAACAAGTATATCGTCAAGTTTGCTTTTACTATCCAAGTTTACTACGGAAAATACAGCTACAGCTCTAAAGCAGTAGATATAGATTTACTCGGACTTATTGATCTCAGATTCTTACAAAAGAGCGAGAGTGTAGGTCCATCCTAATTACTTTGAGTAAGCTTGCCTTTGGGCAATAATAAGCAGCGATGATGTATCAACATTTGACTCCTCTCCTACTTTAAGGATGCGTCATCAATAACACTCGTGCTTATTTCCACATATTGATTTACTATTCTCACGAATCAATATCTTATTGACTGCGAGGCAAGATTAATATATTTTAAAATGGCTTGAAATTTAGAAGCAGTTCGCGATTTTATTCACACCCAAAAATCACCACTTTAATCAATCGAGTAAAGCGAAAAGACAAAAATAGCAAGAGGATTAGTTTATCCGTCAAAATTATCAATAAGCGACATACTGTGATTCGGGAGTTTGAATAGATTACATTCATCGACTGTGTCGATTTTAACCTTCTCGTCGGGTTTTATTGTCTTAGATTCATTAAAGTTCAAACTTTCACCCTTTAAGAAATCGTTCATTTGGGAGTTCAAGTTTACATTCGACTCTAGTTGAGAGTAATTATGAAGCATGTTAAATTCTTTAAAATCGTCTACTTTTGGCTTCTCGTTAATTATATCATCAAATGATTCATGATGATGGCTAAGCACTAGGTTGTCATAATAGTCATATTCTCTATTATCAATATTTTTAATTGTTTCTCCTGGGTTCTCGGATATTTCATCGATTTCTGAGTGATCCTGCATTTCTTTTTCAAAGTGCTTGAGCTCTTCGATATCCTGGTCTTCCCTATGCTCATCATTATATTGTTGAAGAATATAATTGTTGATGCATATTTTAGTATCGCCTTCTGCTCTTACAATAACCTCATCATTGACACCTGTTTTCCTTCTTTTAATATTTTCTTTATAACCCAGATTATCGTATGAGTAATTACTCGAGCAAAATGCATGATTTGTCTTGGCCTTTCTCTGGATACAAGATCTCTTGCCGCTTTGCTGCTCTGCTTCTTCACAACCCGCATTTAAGCTTTGATTATTTTCAAGCTTATTAATCGAATACTCGCAGTCTGCCTGTTTTTTGTTCGAATAGGATACACTCGGATAAGGACACGAAGGAAGTGCAATGTTCATTACCGATCCAACTTTCTTTTGATTTTTCATCATCACGAGGATTTGGTCTTCATCATATTCGGTCGAATCACCCGCATCTCCAATTTTGAGCTCAACCTTGAGTTGCTCGATGTCAAGTCTTTGCAAAAACTCGTCGAGAGACATATGTTTCTCTAATTTAACAAAGAATTTTTGAGCGTGAGATCTAGCTTGAGTTGATGTCCGGGTGTTCACATGTTGCTGTACTTTTTGCCACTCCTTTCCGTACATTTTGAGTGCTTCTAAGAACTTAAAATGCTCCAGCCGTGTCCATCTTCCAGTATTGTACTCTCCTTTGGCAGTTCTTGCATTTGTGATGCTTTCATAGCTTCTTTTCTTTCTTTTCAATCCGCATTTACTCTTAGCATTTCTTTTGTCGTCGTAGGCTTGACTTGACCCAGACTTTAAGGAAGCATTTTTCGACCGCTTTGCCGCCGCAGTCTGCCACGAAGAGTAATTCGCGATCTGAGATCTTTGATTTGGAGGGCTTACTGAGCTGAGTTTCTTCGAAGAAACAGTTGCAGAGTCAGAGATTATTTTTCTGCAAATTTCTTGCTTCAGCCCGTCATCTTTGTAGCTCTTCGGTGAATCTATAATAATGACTTCTCTGTTGCTGGCTGAGTTTGCAAAAGTGCAGTTGCTCCGCAGAGTTTGCTTTACTTTATCTGCTGACTTATTTTCAGCGCTGAACTCCGAATAACCTAGTCCCTCCATTATATTGAGAGGTTGATTTTGTTTTCTCATTTTAATAATATACAGTTGAATCTCAATGTTTTATACAGTACAGGTGAATATTCTAAAATAATGATTGCTAAAAGATAAATATTAATCAACTTCTTATCAAAATATTTGACTGAAGTTTACTCGCTTATTCACTGACATTTTGTAAACTTGAATGGTCACGAATCTACTCTTTATCTTTTGGCTCTGGCTTTTCCTGAGGTTTCTGTATTGATACTTGCTGACGTTTTGAAGTTGGAACATCACTCATCATATTTGACATTGCTAAGTAAGTCTTTCGGTCTTTTAAGAATTCATCAATTGTCAGGATTTTAAACTTTCCCTGGATTTTAGCTAAAATGTCTTCATTGCTCATCGAAAAGTACTCTTTGAACTCGAGGTGGAGGTATGCAAGGTAGCATGCAAAGACTGAAAACAGTGTTGTCGAGATTAGCTGAAATGGCCTTAGTCTGTATTCATATTAAGTGAACTGCTTACCCCACTTTCAACGCATCTGCTGTTTTAATGCAGTGGTAAACGAATACTAAATTTACGTATTTTAGAGTTAAAAATAAAGCAACAACATCATTTTGTAGTATTCATTGCACCTTAAAATTTTAGTTGACGACTAAAGGTAACTTACGAATGTATCCGACAATTGTTGTCACAAAGGTGGAGTAAATCTATATTGATAATCATTTGATATTTACCATTGGAAGAAGCAATGGCTGCTTCACATATGCGAATATTTTATCAAGACGATTTTGATATCTTGCAAATAACTCTTCAATTGTCATACTCTGTTCGTTCTCTAGTTTAACAAGATATACAGGAGACCTTGAGGAATCTCGAGAATCCATAAAAATAGCATTTGCCCTTGGTTCAGTAACTTTTAGGTCAGAGACGATATCTGCATATTCTTTGAAAATACGAAAATCATTGTTAAAAATTGTAAAAACTAGGCCTGCTGTCAATACGAATGCAATTTTATATGGGTATATCTCTATTTTGAGATGCTTTTGCTTTTGTTTTTGATTGTATTCGTATTCATTCATTCTTTGAGCTTGTTCTTTCGATCTTGAAGAGCTTGATTCAGTCTTTTTATTACTGCTTTGAGGTTCATGGCTTACATCTTCTAAATAATCAAAATAATTCAAGCTGCAAGGTTAAAAAATAAATCTTAAAAGGAAGTTAAAACTTCGAAATATATCCAAACTCAAATAAAAAACTAAAAAGTGACTTACCTTCATGGTTCTTCATATTTTGTTCTCTGCTATGTTCTTCTGGCTTAGTTTTAGTACAGAATGCTCTATATCTTGCAGTGAATGCAAAAGTCCTGCTATTCGCAATGGCCCATCGACCTGCTCTAATTCCATATCCAATCCTGTTCATGGCTTCAATTTATTTATAGCCCTGTTTGTTGATGCAGATCACAGTTTATAATTTATAAATATTCAACCTAAATATATTATTAATAATAAATCACTAAACTCCACAAAAAATGATTTATTTAGCAAAAAAAGATAGAAAAGAAAAGTAAATAAAATGCTACGATTTTGGTGTAAATTTAATAAATTGATTTATCCATATGGTGATCATCATCACAACAGAGACTTCAGTAACTCAGCCTTTCTCTGTCTTCCTTTATCTATGGCAGAGATAGCTGAGGTAATATTCCTCTCGATGATCAGTTTATTTTTGCCAGAGCTAGTCAGCGAAGACAGTTGGTTTACATGTTCAGAATTGCCTATGATCGAAGTATTCCCCAGCTGATTATCAACTTGATCAAGGCTATTATTGTCTTTTGAAATAAACGAGCTGATCTTAAACTTATTTTTCGATTTTATGCCATAGCTATAGCCTGGGTTGTTCTTACTCAAAGCACTGTAAACCAAAATATACGGAATGACCTTGAACTCCTGCATATGTGAGACAACAGATTTAAAATCTTTGATGATAGTCTCCTCGAGATCAGAATAGACCTAAGTTTGGTCGATGTAGGAGTAATTCACAAAATGTGTTGTTTTATATCCGATAATCGATACTAATTCGTACTGCTGAGTCTGACTTGACTTTATAACAAGCTACTTTGGTTCGAATTCGAGGAGATCATCGAGCCTTGGTTATCTGAGTTTCAGCTGAATTTAAATAGCAAATT
The DNA here is from genome assembly GCA_021441665.1 of Euplotes cf. woodruffi 2 WChen-2021. Taxonomy (NCBI): domain Eukaryota; phylum Ciliophora; class Spirotrichea; order Euplotida; family Euplotidae; genus Euplotes; species Euplotes cf. woodruffi 2 WChen-2021. The sequence continues at coordinate 6,489 of JAGYYN010025564.1, read as the reverse complement.
TAGGTCAAAAATTTGTGGTATCAGCAACGGTAGGTATTTCTGTAGCTCTTTTATTTGCTTATTTGTTAAGTGACGAAATAAATCTCAATTTCCGGAAGAGAGGTCGTTTGCGTACTTTTCCTCTTCGTTATCGAGACAGATGGAAGGAATATTATTTGCATAGTCAAGATAAAATGTGAAGTACTTTAGCAGCTTTTTAATAGTTAGCTCTTTTTTATCATTTTCAATCAATTGAGATGCAATTTTGAATAGTTTGGTTTTGTCGTATGAATAATTAAATTGATTGAGAATATAAATGCAGAAAGATAAGTTAAACATGATATATTGAAAGTCATTTGCTCTAATAGAGAGCATTGAAAAAACTTAAAAAATTTGGCTACTTGAGCTGGAACTTTCGTCTCAGTATAGTTCCAGCTTAAAGTAAAGCTTTAAGCTGGAAAAAGAAGTCCAAGATATATTTATTTTAATATAGATAATTAAAAATTAATAGAGTTTCAATTTTAACATTAAAACTTATTTATAATCAATTGGTTTAATTAGGAACTGATTTTAAAAAAATTCATATTCACTATATTTTATAAGTTTTTTTTTTAAATTATAAAATTAACAATTATCAAAATTTAGATTTAATAAATATACAAATAATAAAATTCCTGCTTGGATTAAAAAACCTACCTTTCGATTAACATAGCAATTTCAACTTAACAATATAAACTACCCGAATCACCAAAGCCATTGTGAGTATGTTGACTAACATAGTCAATTATCGGAAATGGGTCAATAGTATAAAATCAATCCAAATTTAACTTCCCTCGTCTCTCCGGCTGTTTTACTAAATCGCATTGATAAAATGCGATTTTAAAATACTGGTCGATAAGCATCTTTGAGTCTTGGCTACTTTATTTCTCCTCCTCGTCATAAATGTGTCTGTTCTCATTAGTAATTATTAATTTTATCTCTCCTGTGACTTTTCATGAGTCCTCAAAGAAATAATTTCTTTAGTGATTCCATAAACAAGCGATAAAAACAGCTTTGGGTCGCTTATTTTATCCTTTGCGTAGTTCTTCGGGTCCCAATCGCAAAGAAGATTGCAGGGGTTTTAGGTCGATGGCAAGCTTACTTTTGGTCTTTTTATTTTTGTGATTTAAATTGAGAAATGCTGTTAAGGATACTTGCTATCTCAAGGACTAGCTTTGCACTGAACTCAGCGCTATAATGAGTGTGATTGGGTTTTATTATTTTCAATTAGGGCAAAGCTAAGATTTATTCACTTTCTGCTATTTTTCAGCTTCTTTTTGAGGTCTTTGATATTGCAAATTTGTGATATTTGCTTTATGAGCCCCGGCACAGCTCAGTAAGATCTTAGAACGGTGTCGATGAAGCAGTAAGGATTTTGAGGTGAATTTGAAGAGGACTTGATTGGTTTGTATTTGAATTTTGGGATTTTTTCCATTTTTTGTAGAATCAAAAAATTATTTTTTATATGTGAATTTGAGTATTTATTCAGCACTGGATTTGATATTTTACTGTATTGCTTTAATATTGAATCAACTCAGAAATAATTTATGCTAATTATAATCTTAACTAATCTATGTAAACGATTGCTTGCCACAATTATTGATATAATTATATTTTACTGCAGAAGTAGCTTTGTAATTAAATTTTCTAATAATATGGTATACAAATATTGAAACAACTGCTATTTCTGATTATGCTTTTAAGAACGCCTCGTTATCAAGGTTGTGCTGGATCGCCTTTTTGTGAACTTGATATCAAAGAGCAAATTCTTTCGGTAACTTTGATATTTCTCTTATTTTATCTCCAATATTTTTGAGTAAAGAAGGTTCAGAATTATCAGAAAGCCAAATACTTATTCTATGATGCATATCTCTAATACTATACACCGCTCCATTAATGATTTCATATAGTTCTTTATCAATATTCGCTCCGATCATTAAGAAAATTACTTGGTGCCAAGCTTCTTCTCACTCTTTCTCCATATGTTTATCAACAGGAATAGTGACCACCCACTTGCCGCCGTCATTGTTCTTCGGATCTTCCCACTCAGGCGTGATGCCCTGTTTAAAAAGGAGATAGTCCGTATTAGCAACGATTTCCTTGACGTTTGCAACATTATTATGCAGTCTCCAGAAGTTCTCGATGGAGTCGAAGGTGCATACTTCATTAAGCTTATACTCCTTTTGCCACCTGGCCTTGCCTTTATTTTCTCTTGCGCTCTTCATGGGACATCGTGTACACGTACCAGAAAGTCCACTTGTCAGTAAGCATGTGGAGGTCTTTGCACTCCTCACTGCTGCTTTTTCCGCCTGCTTTATTTTCAGCGTTCCCTTGGCTAACAGTATTTTTGCTTTCCTCCTGAAGTTGCGGCTGACTGGCATCTTGCTTTGAGTCTTCAGTCTGTTGGTCACTGTTCGCTGCGGGAGAAACCTCAGCAACAGCTGAAGTTTCTCAAGCAATAGAAGATTTAACTCCAGTTGATGTGTTTTCTTCCTCATTTTCGGCCTTATTTTCCTCTGCTTTGGCAGTCTCACTGATATTGTTAGTATTTTCAGTTGGGTTTGATGAGGGCTCATTTGGACAACTGGATTCGTTGATGGGGTTGTTAGAATCAGGTGGGTTTATAATAGAACAATCGTCTTCGTTGATCTTTCCTTCTTGTTCCATGTTTATAATGCAGCTATTAATATCAAAGCAGGGGCATTTAATGATTTCTGCTTTTTACCTTATCTTTCTTGTTTATCAATTATTAATTGCCATTCGGGAATAGCTCATAAGATAAATAGAAAATTCAATATTAATTATTAAAAATGTCAGTAATCGAACTCAGCCTATCTAAAGCTCCGAAAAAAGCTTCTAAGTTTTCTATGTTCAGAAGGCATACAAGGCCGATTGGAGGCAAAGCTGCGCCTCAGAATAGGTAAGCGATTCGCATTCAGCATTGTTGTTTAATTAACGATTAATTAATCACAACCATGGTAAAATATCATCGATTACGATTAGTTTGTATACGATAACAATTGAAATTTATATATAATTTATTTCGATCATTTTTGTTCATCTGACTCTCAAAATTCAACAAAGATATGTGTTCTAAAATTTTATAAAAATGTAAGATTCATCGACATCTTTCCATTCTCAACCTCGATTCATCGGTTATATAAACTCGTTAAAAATTTGAAGATTTGGAAAATTACATATTGTTTTATGAAGTTCCAGAATTTCTTTACGAAGCAGATAAAATTTACGATTATTATTGACTTATTTGAGAATTAATTTTCCACGTCATAAATAAAAATGTAATTTTATTATTATAGAGAGTTCAGCAACTCAAGAAATCAAACAAGGTAAAGTGGAGAACTAAAAACACTCCCCTCGCTTAACTTATCTTATCCTATTGTTATTAATAGATCTATTGCAACTGTTATTTTTTCTTTAAAATTAACGATTTCAAAAATTACCTGATTTTTACCTCTGATTTAAATTTAACCGCGAAGACGGAGAATTCGTGAAATTCGGGGATGATGATTAAAAATACGAAAAATATCGAGATTTATTAGAAATAAAAATGGGTCTTTTTATAGCCAAATTTCAGGATTTAAATACCAAATTTTTATTTATAGTTTAAAAATATTAATATTGACGTGCAGAAAATTGGAATAAATACCGCTCTTTGGTTTTAGACCAAAAACGAGATTATTAGGAAATAAGCAAATTTAGAGACGGTGAGGGTATCTTTATATTTTATCTTTAGTAAATTTTTATCTATGCTCAAGGAAAAATTATATGAAAATAAAGGATTAGTATCTGTTATCAACCGAAATTAATCATTTTTTATGTGGTGCGGTAACTTGGTGACTTAGTGACTTTTAGACTCAATCATACTCATGATTATGGAAAAACAACTTCGGAGATGAAGTCGAGGTGAGTCTTGATGATTTTTAATTTTTAGGAAATTTGAAAATATCATGATGTCAGAAATCCCCTTTTCACTTCTCCCAAATAAAGAAAAACAGGTGAGTAGCATGATATTTTCAATTCAAAAATTTTGTTGTTGCTTTTCTATTTAAAAAATCATAAATTGGTTTAAAAATGCGAAAATAGATATTTATCATATTGAAATTTAAATTTATTTGATAGAAGATTAGCAATTTACTTAGTCATTAACTAATATATACGCAAGATCAATATTTTGATATCATTTATTACGGAAAAATAACTTAACTCAGACTTTAATGTTAAAAAATTTGATGTCTTATGCAACATATTCGATACTTTTCTCTAAATACATATACTAATCAAAGAGAAATTTTAAGGTGCATGACTAGATTTTTAACATATGATACCAATTTTGACTTCGATAACTATAGTTCAATCAAGCAACCTGATAAAACCTATTTTTAAGATTTCTAAAGTCAATATCAATGAAGATATATAATTAAAAAACCTTAAATTATGTATTTTTCTAATAATTAAGCTTCTTCAATAAAGACGTCTGCTTTATCATAAAATTTTAAGCATTTTCTCTAATTTTTTATCAAAAAATCCTGCACCCAATACTCACCTAAATCCCAAATCAACTAAAAATCCATCAAAACCCCATATAAAAGCTTTCGTTACCATCTCTATTAACTTTCGCTTAAAATTTCCTTTTCATCTATCATCCCTTGTCTCTTCGCTGCATCTCTGCACGCCAAACCGCGTCCTAAATCCAACCGAATTAGTCTATATTTCCTTTCAGCCTAAACCCCTTTCACTCCAATTCCAATCTTAAACTCTATAGAAAATCATCGACTCCAAAAATGCAGAGTCGCACAGAGAACAGCAGACGCCCTCCCCGCCGTCGCCCTTCGAAACCAATGAATTCGCAAACCTCTTCAAGTCCAGCAAAGGTAATTTGCAATTTACTTATTTTCGCTGTTTTTTAATTCCAGATTCCGCAGATGGTTTTGAGGGGAGACTGGGTTGGAATTTGCTTTGATCTGTGAGGGAATGAAGGGGTCCGAAGAATGATGAAATTAAGATTACTTTTTATTGTAGACTCAGGAAAGCCTATGAGCTTTAATGACGAAGTGCTGCATTGCTTTTACACCAACAAAGACCAAAGCGATTTTGACCAAGAGTCCCTTGAGTCCAGCTTAAAAAGACTAGTGATTAAGCATAGATCTCAGGTCGACTCCACCATCGTGCTCCCCGAGCTTAAAAAGAAGACTAGCATGAACACCAACGCCGGGGAGTATGATTTAACATCCAACCCGTACGAGACCATAGAACTGCAAAAGGCGGAGAGGAGCAGTTCTTTTGACGCTGTGGCTAGGACTCCTCTTGAAAAACAGCAAAAGCCCAGGTTCAGCAGGAAGTACTTTAACAAGGTCAAGGCGGAGTCTCCGGACGTGGCGGCGAGGAAAAGGAGCTTATTACGAAATGGATTGAAAAGGGAAGGAAGCAGCAGTTTTAAAATCCAGGTCGTGCAGAGCGATGATGCACATGTGGCCAGGAAGATTAGCAATGGAGAGACTGAAGCTTCAGCTACCGGTAAGAAGGAGGGAGATTGGAGGTTGTTGGAGTCTTTGAAGGCTTTTGGGGAATTTTGGGGAATTTTGGGGAATTTTGGGGAATTTTGATGGTGAAGAGGTTTTTGTAGAAGTGATTTTAGAGGTCAATGTGAGGATTTTGAGTAGAGAAGATCGAGTTATTTTATGTTTTTAGAAGTGATAGATCAAGATTTGCAAATTTTATTTGGACGAGAAAATTTTATACGAATTATCATATTTTGAATTGTAGAGAATTTGAATTTTTTATTAAACTTCGTTTTTACAAGTATTTTTTGTTTGAGAGTTATCAGAGAATACTTTTATCATTATATATCTTATTGAAAATATTTGATTTTTTGCTTCCGAGCCTCTCTCTTTTTTAATTTTGATAGATTTAGTAAAAATAAGTAAAAATAAATTTTTGATTGGCTAAATCAATCTTCATAAAGACCGAGTTAAAAATGACTATAACTTACATATATCAATCTAAAAGCTTATTACTCATATAGTTGTTATTATTTTGTTCAAATCTAAACTTTCAAAAGGACAAGTTTTTCTTTTTTAAAAATGGATGCTAAGTTTTTATGTATCTTTTAATTTAAAAGGTAACACAAGAGACTTTTTACAATAAATTTATTATACTTTTAATCTTCCACACCAATTGTACATTATTAGCTGATAATTTTTTGGCTTCATTGAGTAAATCAGCAAATATACGAATTTTTAGTTTTAATAGTACCTCGGCTGTAATAGATGACAATAGTTACTCTCATAAAAATATCAAATTTACTCAGACATTTAGATCTTTTCAAAAAATAAATTTTGGAGACAATAAATATCTAACTCAACCTATCCTCGCCTCATCATTTATACGAATCCATCGTTTAAGTTTGTTCCTCATAACAGTGAAGAATTATTTTAAAGAATCACTAAAAAA
>JAGYYN010025553.1:0-14334 GCA_021441665.1 Euplotes cf. woodruffi 2 WChen-2021 | reverse complement strand
GTGAGTGATGGTTGAGGTAGTGTGGAGCCCGATTTCAAATGCAAAAATTGAATCAAAATGGCGAAAATTTGAAATTAATTTGATGAAGTACTGTGGAACCCTTACAGCAGAAGACATATCGGACAACGACTACGACTACCTATACAAAGTCGTGGTCATCGGCGACTCCAAAGTCGGCAAAACAAACATCGTTACGCGTTACTTAAGCAATACATTTACAAACACCTCTCCAACGTGAGCGGTGGAATTTGCAATCAAAGATTTCGAGCTGGAGAGCGGAGAGACAGCGCGGATCCAGCTGTGGGACACATCTGGAGCTGATAAGTACAGAATGATCACGTTTGGACATTTGAGGCGTGCCGTTGGAGCTCTGCTTGTCTACGACGTCACGAACAACGACAGCTACTATAACCTTAACTTTTGGCTGGACAGCCTGAGAGACCACGCTGACGAAAGCATTATTATTTTATTATAGTCCCCAACAAATGCGATATCATGATTAAAGAACCGGAGAAAAGAGAGGTTAAGTAAGGAGATGGCACAGGAATACGCAAAACGCAACCAGATCATGGTCCTCGACGAATGCAGTGCCTTGCTCGATATCAACATCCAAGAAACATTCGAGTTTTTAATAAATATGGTCCACAAAACGCAAATGGAACTCGTGCAGCAAAATAAAAAACCAATGAGAACGATTAAACTTAGCATCGAACAGGAAATAGAGATTGAGCGGAAGAGAGATAAAGACAAATGCTGAAAATAACTTTAAGCTATGATTTCTATTCAATAATGCGATATTTATAAACTTAATCGTATGGCAATAAGACTATTGAAACTGTCCCATTTTAATATTATGAGATAAGATATAGCATTCATTTGAGCCGGAGACTATTGCCCAGCTTCCTGAATCCTAAATTGTATCTGCAGCAGTGGCTTTAGTTGAATTTTGCCCTGCTTGACAGCTTGATCGGTGATTTAAAAAGATCCTCCAATTGCATGATCATTAAAATTTAGTTAAACAAATGATGAATCGGATTTCTTTCAAAAATATAAACGCTGGGTTTTCTTAAATTTCACTCGCTCGAGAGTCCTAGTTGGTTAGTTATGTCAGATAACTCGAGAGAACAGTCTGCTTGACAATGCTGAGCTGTATCTTAAGAAGTGTCTCAAAGTCATCAAGTCGCGATCTCAAAGGTATCGTACTAAATAAGGTTTAAAGATCTTCTATTGATAAACTCAGTTCAAATCGGATGAATATTGGTTCAAATCTAATTAGAATTCTTATAAATGTTTCTTATTTTAATTTGATGTCTTCAAATAGCAAAAATATTCTTAAAATTAGGAATTGCAAAAATAAAATATTAAATTAGGTAATTCTTTGAACTTATTTGGCCTTAAGACCCGTATCTAGCTATAATAATAGGCCTTGTCAATTATAATCATATTATAATTATCTACAACAGCTGATTTATTCTTAATTTTGAATTTATTTAATTTTTTGAGTCCGCTGACTCTGAATAGACCTGCCAAATCTTAAATACGCAGTTTTAGTACCACTTAGGTTACCTAAAATCGTTAATAGTTTATAATAATTTCAAGCTGATTCAAAAATATTCTGCAGTGAAACTTTAAATCCAAAAATCGATACACAAGAAGTCTGTTGAGTGAATCGAAGAAAACATTTATGTCATTGATAGAAAGTAGTCGAGAGCAATAAAGATTGTAAGATTAATTTAAATTCCTTTGCCAAAACACAACTACACACAGAATAATCAAGTGAAACGAGCTTTATAAAGATATATAATCCAAAGCAAATCTGAGACAAGGTTTATTTTTAACTTTTTAACGAATCAAGATTATGTAAAGTATGATGTAATGCAGTTCTTTTGCCCTTCATTGCCTCATCTTTTCTTGTCGCTTTTTGCCGACGAGATCTTTACTTGACTCTCATGAGGATTTAATATATCCTCCGCACTTTGCTCTCGATTCGGCTGTTTTGGAGATGGTTTTGACCCTTCAGAAACAATAAAATAGCTTCTGATGTCTCGAGGATTTTTGGGCAGCTCAGTATCTCATATGGCGCTCTTTGCTAATTCCTCGTGTTCCTTTTTCTCGACATCTGAATTAGGCGATCTGGAGGCGGTAGTAGATTCTTTTTTACCGCTTAAAAGTTCATTACCAAGTTTAGTCTCTTCTTCTCAGTCTGGCAATTTTAGTGAAGGCTCTAATATTTCACTTCTTTTGTCTTTCTCCGAGGAATTGCTTGATAAATTTTGGGCAAATTCGTATACATTTTGATAGTTTGTGCATAAATATTTATTTGAAATGTTTACTCGGCTCGAATTGGGTTATGAATAACTTGCAGAATCTCTTTCTTCCCTCGATGTAGTCCATCTGCTGATACTTGTGTCTTTCACGCAGTTTGATTAGATTATAGTCAGAATAGTGTCAGTTTTTGCTATTGCTTAAAAATTGACGATTAGCAAACTTTCATGGCTTGCTTTTTCTTTGTCTGCTCTTTCTATCGCCATTTTTAATTTCTGAATTGCAATTAATAAATTGGCTTTCTAAAGACTTGTTGTTATTGACAAATGGAAACATTTCTTGAGTCTGTGTCGGCTGATTAAGTTTATCGCAAATCTTCTTCTCTTTCATTGTATATAAGAATCCTTCTGAACTTTTAAATAATTAAAATGTTAATTTTCTTCTGAATTTATATCCATGCTTCCTACTTCAATCACTATTATCAGTGTTGAAACTCCTCCAACGGATATATAAATTTTAGTTTTGCAGCCGTTGGGCCGAGATCTCATTTTTAGCGAGATCCGAGACTTTTCTGACTTCGGTGAGTTTAAAATTCGAGGCTAATTGGACCTCCGCAGGGGTGAGAGCACAGAAAAGGCTTTTGCGAGGAACTAAGGACCGACTGTGAAAATGGCTCAAATACACATATTTTACAGTAATAATGGTTTGGTATGATTTGATTAGCTTTCAGGTCTTATCTTGGCTTTGAAGCTGTACGAGTTCTGGGTCGATAGGTAGTTCTTATTCGTGTTGTACGTGCTTCTCACCTCCAACTTGCATCCTGATACTGTTGTCTTTATTATCTTCGTCGACGTTTTGTTGAGGTCTGATTGAAACGACTTATTTGAACCTGGGAAGAAGAGACCTGACATCTTTAGTGAACTTAGCGAAGCTTTGGAATACTTCCTGTTCATCTCCAGAGTTTTTATTACCTTCGATTGTGACTGTGTATATTGATTGAACTTGTTGAGGTAGCTCTTATTTGTATCTGCTTTGTCAGACATCTTATTTGACATCCATTTTAATTCTGCATTTAAAGTAGACTCTAAACTATTGATTTGATAGCTTGGTCTGCTGTTTTCTAGGTTAGAATGAGAATCTTTAAGTAGCTCTGGCTTGCTTGAATATGAGTTCAACGTCTGCTTAGAGCTCAAATTATTTTGACCGTCCTTTACTTGCTGGTTTGTTCTCTCTACATTTCTGCTTTCTCGTCCTCTTCTGATTTCCATACTACTTCCTCTTTTTGATGGATCATTGCTGTTGCTAAATTTAAAATTAGCCAAGCCAGTATGAAGTTTAGCAATACAGTTTTTATTAGAATAAGCAGCGAGGCAATGATAAATGAAATATCTCTGCTGCAGTATGAAATTAAAGCTTACTAGTTATCTAAATGTTGATCTTCTTTATTTATTTAAATGATTTGTCCTTTCTAATTCGATTTCAACGTTGTAATCAGAAGAATTCGTGTTCTTACAACTAGATCCTGATGTATACTGCTTTTCTAGCTTTTCACCTTTCTGCGATAAAAGATTTCTGGTTTCAATTTCTGCTTTTTCATGATTAATCTTGGTCTGTCCGTCTTTCTTTATCATTTTATTTTGAGTAGAGTTGACATTGACGAAGCTGTTTCTATTTGATAGTACTTTCCTTTCCTGTAGTTGTTTATAGATAGATTTATTTTCTTTCAGAACAATGACAGAATAATTACTCGTCGGGTAAGGAACATTATCTCAAGCGCTGCTGTTTCTGCTGCCTTTACCCAGGCCTTTGTTAATCATGCTGTTCTTATTTATCGACTTCTTTATATCTGCTTGTTGTATCCTTCCTTGCTTTTGTTGTCTCTAATTTTAATGAAATAACGCAAGTACCTAATGTCATCGTCTCGTTGCGGTTTGATGCCATTTGCACTTTTCAATCTCTCGGTCCTGTTTCTTCTAGAGCTGACGTCTTTCCTCCCTCCATTTGCATGATAGTCGGTAGAGTTACCTGCAAAGCACTTTTGGCTTTTTAGCGACTTCTGCATTTTATTCGAGACCGATGAGTCATTTGCTTCTGCATTCTTGCTATTTTAACTGACTCATTAGTTTAGGCTTTGAGCAGGAAGACTCTAAATGTGTTATAAAATACTTTTACTTTGCAGACAACGCGGCTTGAAGGCAATCGCACTTGCTTTATTTGCAGTTGAAGTCTTTGATATACTTTCGCCTTTTAAAATTGCATTTTCATAGCTTAAATCACATGTTATTGTAACTAGTTGCTTTTTACTCCTTTCTTGATTTTTATTTAGATCTAAAATAAATATTAATTTCTTTTTTGTTTTAACTGCTTTTCAAGAAAAATTTTTATAGTTTTTCTCTTAATTTTTTAATTAATTTTATTTATATATTTTCTTATTTAAAATTAACTTAATGCTTATGTTATTATCCTTCAATTTTATAATCAAGGAATATATTTTGGCTAAACTGTCAATATCAAAGCTTCTCATTTATCACATTTTCTTTTGTAAATAACTCTTGATCGATTCTTGCTTAAAATCGATCCAAAAAGGTGTAAAAGGAATATTATTGTTTCTGTATTTTTTAAGGTTTAGTTAAAATAAGTCATTTAGAGAATTCACAAACTTAGCCTTGTCATATAAAAATTAAGTCGAGTTATTCATCAAAATCTTCATGTGCCAAAATATGTAAAACTCTTTCCAAAATTGATTAAAACTGATAATGAGCAGCACCCTCAAGCCCGACAGCTGAATTAATTCTATTCTAAATCATGGATCACACTCTCAACCTCCGGCAGTATCCCGGTCCACCCATCAAATGACCTTCTGCCCATAGCTGTGCTCACGTAATTAAAATACCGAGGGTGAGGCCAAATACCGCACAAACCGACGAGAAAATCTGTGGTTGGCTTGAGGAGAGCTTGAGGTTAAGATTTACTAATCAACTGCCAAAGCTTATCTGCAACCGATAGCTGTATTTACCAAATCGAGGATATTAGTACTACTCGTGTCAGCTGCTTTAAACCTGCAGACCTTGGTTTTCTTTAAACTTAAAGGTATTTTGTAGCTTATCAAACTGGGCGAGATATTCAATCCGCAATCAAATCAACAAATCGACTAGTAATGTGTATATGCGATGTGCCAGTCTTACCTTTGCTTTCTCGAGATTGATTTGGATTTGGAGTTTTGTTGCTGCTCTTATTTTTGAGTCCCACATTCAGACTTATTTATTTCTCTATTTGGTGATGTAAAACTAGATTTTGAATTTGACACGGTGTTTGTCTTTTTGTCGTATATGCTCCATAATGACTCGTAAGCTGGCTGTACTTGTTCATGTTTTATTGAGTAAAGCGAACTGAAGTTTGGTGAGTAGTCAGGCCTTATCAGGCAGATCTTTCGAGCTCATAGTATGCAGGAAAGGGCAACTACCTCTGCATCGTACTGAATCATGGAGTATTCGAGAGAGGAAATGTAAATAAAGTACTCTCAGCATCTTTTGACTTTCTCGATGCATTTGAGCAGTCTGTCCTTGGATTCCTTATCATCGTCACCGAACTTAATCATCGTTCTATTTTCTTCGTCATAAAGCTGGTCGCTTTTGAAGAGGACACCCATTCAGAGGTAAAGATTGAGATAGTGTAAAGGAGTATGGACTTGAAGATTCCAATTTAGCTCTTGCAGAATCCTTGACTCTCATAATATTACATTCTTTAAAGAGAATGAGCTTTTTCATTCTCTTTGTAGTTGATTTGCAGATATCATGTGCTCGTCAGTTTCGTTAAACTTAATTGCAATTAGTAAGCAAGTGACTAAGACCAAATCTTTCTTCAAACTTGCAAGTCACTTCATTGATAAACTTGTATCTTTTCCGTAGTACGGAGAGCCTTTTGGCACAACTTCTTTAACAGGTTTTGGATCTGATGGTAACTTCTGCTGTCGATTGTTCCTCTGATAAAAATTAATGAAATGTAGGATGATATCAAAGTATTTAATGGCTAAGTGCATCGTAACAAGGTCCATTCCGATTCTTTCACCGATGTCAAAAATACGGTCAAAAAGCTTAGATCTAAGACCCTTGTTCTCAAAGTTCCTGTCGTAGTACGCAGTTCCTTTGTCATGTCTCATAAGCCTGTAAATCTCGTGGAAATCTGCGAATTCGTCCTGGTGAAGTTCGAGAGCTTCGTCACCTCCTGTGATCTCATTCCATCTAGACGTTGAGTTAAAAATAGCGATTTGAGTAAGTCACTAAGCAAGTGATATTCAATATCACCGAAGGTAAGAAGAAGGTGAAGGCACGTAGGGCTCTAAATATCGGAAATACCAAACTGCATATTCGTTAGAAACCGTATGTATCCAACCACCGATCACAAATATCCTGTTAAAATCGAAATTTGAAGGATTTAAGACTAGATGTTACCTGATGTCACATCAGAATTCTTCAGCAGCATTGCTCGACGGTTGTCCACTGTCTGCAGTGCTTGCTCCATTTGACTTCATTTTCAAAAAATTTTGATTTTCAATTTTATTGTTAATATGCGAAAGTGCTTATAGTTATATGAATAAACCATTGATATCGATATAGCTGCAGATGTAAATACTGCAATAGAAATAATTGTTTTGTGAATGAAGAATTGAAATATAAATTAATCTAATGGCATTTCAGTCATATTTTAAAATGACTTTGCTCTCTTTCTTCCTGAAAAATTTTCATGAGGGAAGAATAGTAAATTAGAACTTTGCATATGAAAGTTCTTTTTCATCTCAGCATAAGTTCGCTTTCTGCTGAGCTTCAGATCTTGAGATTTGAAGTCGCTTTCTTTGAGTTCTTCTTCTGTATCTTTTGACTGTCTCTGGACTTCATTAGATTTCTCTTCGTGCTTGTAGCTACTAAAAGCAGACTGTTTTGATGTTTTTAGAGGGACATATTTATCTTTGACTGGACCATCTATAGTCATTGCTCTCTTCCTCGCAAACTTCTCGTCTCTTATATTTTGAAGGCTATCGATCCTTGGTCTCGCAGCAAAGATTGGATTGAAACTGGCTTGAATTAAGTTATCAAGAGAGGAATTTTCTTGAGCTATTTTAGAGAGCGAGATCTGAGCGCCTTTTACAATATCATAATTATGCTTCATTTTGATGAACTCTTCACAGACCTTCCTAAATATCTGAATCTCTTTGTTGGTTTCATTCTGGACTGCAGCCACATTTTGAAGTCAGTTGCCATTCGCGTTCTGGATGCGAGAGTTGGAACTAGCAACAAGATCGCATATTTGACTTCTATACTTCGCGTATTCGTGTAAAATCTGGCCTCATTCCTGCTCTAAACGGATCATCATGACGAATGGCAGATAACAGATTTATTTTGCTTTATTCAAAAGTCCTATTACAAGTTCACAGTAATTGGAGAAATACAAGAGTTATAAAATATTTTAATTTTATTTGCTGAATGAGATTCAAAATTACCAGAATTATTGCATCTATGTAAAGAACACAAAATTTACTGATAGCAAAGAAACAGTAATAAAATCTTTAGTTTTAATCTATAATATTTTTGTGCTCAAATATTAATGATACAGTAATTTAGTCTACGACTGCAAAATAACAGTCGCTGTTAATTAATGATATTGGTTATTGGTGAAATCTAGCTATGAGTCATTGAATTTTAGCAGTATCTCGCTTACCTTCAGAGGTCGACGCCTTCATAGAGTTATTCACGCTGTGACTGTCTGGAATTGAGCCTTTTATGTGCTCAAAGAACCGCCTAATTGCCTTTATATCGTTTTGGTGGTCATCTGAGAGTTGGGACTCAGATTTCTCTACGAGCTTATTTATTCTTTTCTTTGCTAGAAGTTTCTCCACAGATTTCGAAAATTCAAATGACGGGTCGTCTTTTGCATTATGTAATTCGTGATTTACAGGGGTCAGTGGATGCTCGTTTTTATCTTCATCCTCGTCACTACTCATATCGTCGCTGTCTTTCTTTTTCATGAATATGGTCGTTTCCAGAAATTCAGGAGTTTTAGTCTGAAAGACTTCAAACGAATCTTGATCCGGGTACTCTTTTTGGATTTTGAGAAAGTACTTTTGAGCGTGACTTCGAATTTGGGCTCCAGATCTAGTCTGTATGTACTCTTCAATTTTCTTCCACTGCTTTCCGTACTTTTTGAGAGCCTCAATAAACTTCTTGTGTTCTTCTGAAGTCCATCTCCCACTGGTCTTGCTGTTGCTGTGAGTTGGACTTTGCTGGTTCTTCAGATGTTTGTTTGCAGAATTCTCCATTGACTTCAGCATATTAGTGTTGATTGAAATAATGTGATGCTTTTCGACTCTTTTCTCTTTAGCTAAAGCTGAGTGCTTGTGATTGGCCTGTTCCTGTTCAGCCTCCTTGCCATCCTCTAAGCTTTTGTAGTCTCTGCGTCTCTTGCGTGTCTGCATAATGTGCTCTCCCAAATCATCAGTTTCGTTCATGCCTAAACTCAAACTTAACTTTGGAGAAGTGAGATTTGAATTTTAAAATCATCAAATGCATATAGCCGACACATAGTTCGATATTTTAGTGTATTTTTGGCTTGGCAGAAGTCTCAAAGGCCAAGGCAAGCTTAGACTAGTGGAACATAGCAGCTACGGACACTTGGAGCGAGGGCAGTGCACGAAGATAAAAGGATCCACTTGCCTTAAGTATCTCCTGAAATAAATTATTTAATTTATAGCAATTCTTAATAAAGATAGATAATTCGGGATATGCTATTTGAATGCATACCGACTTTATATTTAGAACTTTAGGATTTGAAAAGAATATATACATTCACACTATATTATTAAATTGATATTTTTTATAATTAAGTGATATTTAATTCTAGTATTAGACTATATGATCAATATAGATATTTAAATCTACTTATTTCTTTTTCATACTTTATTTTACCCTTAAAATTTCCAAAAAGTTAAATAAATAATTATATTATAATATGAAAGAAGGAAGAACAATATTTACACCATCACCAGTAGCAAAAAGACAGTTTTTCTTTGAGCGAACGCCGACATTACATTCAAAGTAATAAGACTGTTAAAAGTTGTATTTTTAAAACCGCAAGACCAACAAAATTAATAAAACTGTCTTCGTCTTGAATTGTTGTTAGTATTATCGGCAGCAATAAATTCCTAAGTTTTCATATATTTAAATTTAACTTGCATCAGTAGTTTAGTTGTTAATAGCCATAATAAAATTACAAAATAAAAAGTATCAATAAACAGCTTAAAAATCTAGCTTCGAAGGAAATCATACTAAGTAAATTAAAATTATTTTAAAATAGGTGTTAAATCTCCTATCAAAATATGTAAAATTAAAACCAAATCGAATCTAGGTTTTCAAAAATCTGCAGTTAAGCTCAAAGTTATCTTTAGCAATACTTAAAGGTTTACATTTCGATCGATTGCAGGTTTAATTTATTACCCGAGGATTTAACTCAAACCTCAATTTTATTTTTACTTGAATTCCTCTTTTTCTATAATAAAATTTTAACTGTGTTTTCAAGCCTTTTTTAGTGTCCAGAGGAATAATCTTTCAAGAAATGTGAGAAGCCCACAAAATTTGCAAAGAGACTACAAACTGCTTTCCATGAACAAATTTGATAAAAATGGATCCAGGGTATTTAGCCCAACCGCCTTAAGATGCGACTCTAAGTGGTTCAAACAGATGAAGCAGAATAATATTGACAAGATTGAAGAAGTCATCAGCCATACTAGACAAAAATTAGACAGACAGTAAAATGGTTATAATATTTTTAGAAACTTGCTATCGGACGATGAATATGATGAGAAAACAATCACTTCATTTAGCTTTAGAGCAGATGAAAGTAAAAATCAAAGGTTTGAAAATGTTAAACAATAAAAATAATATATCATTTGATAATAGTATTTACAGTTACTTGTATAGAACAATGAGCGATTTCACAGAAACAACAAAGCCTACGTAATTTTTAACAAAAATTAACACTACAGAACTGGAAATAAAACTATTCAAAAATCAAATTTAAAATAAAAAATTTAACCCGATAAAAGTTGAAATTGACCAAAGCATTTCAGATTCAATAACAAAGTTTATTGAAAACTGATCGCCCCACGTGAAAATATTCAGTCTGAAAAAGTCGGTAAACCCAGCATCTCCTACAAAGCTAAATATGCGTTCAAAACCTGCAGTATCATCTCGGTTATTTAAGCCACGTCAAAAGATCAATTCAATCCTCGCTTCTCCCTCGTCCCCACTAAAGGAGGTATCTTCTATAGTGACTTCGATAGTGGACTCGTTGCTTAGCTCTCCAGTCCGTCCAGTATCCCCCCGAAGGTTGTTTCTCCTTCGAACACGCCAAACCAGTATTCCTTATCACACTGGTCGCGGATGCTAGGCTATCTGAAGGCAAATGACCCTCCGAAAGTAAAAGAGTCACCAATCCCGCTGGAGGTGCTCTTCAGTGGACAGATGGACCAACTGCGTAAATAAACAAGCCGTTGACAATCGACAAAAACCTATTGTATTTTACGTTGATCCTGACGACGATCTTTATCAACACGGCAGCGAAAGAAGGATCAGGTATGAAGTCCAAGGCGAGGAGAACTTGCAGCTGTGGGCTCGACAGCAGAACTCCAGAACTAATAGAAGCAGAATCTTATCCAATGCATCTGAGATTCGCAAGAGTATGATTCCTAAAAGCAGGCAAAATAAGCAGAATCAAAATATTACAAATAATACTTCAAATAATCCTGAGCTCTTTAAGGTTTGAATTTAAGTAGCAGCTTGGTCTGCAATTGCTTTCTATTTGAAAATGCTAAGTTAGATATTAAAGATTTATGATTTAGGACCGGCTAAAGATAAACTCGAATAGTACGATCAAAGAAGCTATGAACGTACTGCTGCACAACTCAAAGCTAAGACTAAAGCAAGCATCAATTAAACTAAACCAAGCAAATAAGACCCAGACTGTAAGAAGTCGAAAATACGATCAAAAATGGTACTTAACTGTAACAATTTGATAAGGTATATAAGCCCGAACAAGCGGAGAGCACAGGCAAATCAAAAGCAAGCAAAATCAAAGATTAAGAGAATGAAGCTTAAAAAGCAATTTACTTCTTGTAAGTTATTTCACTGCTTGTTTTAAATATCTTTTAATGACCTTTGCTATGCTAGTAATGGACAAATTTGGAAGAAACCAACAAAAGTCAGATTTTAAAGAACAAAATGAAAGTGAGTTCAAATAATCTAACTACATATAGCAAAGTCGAGTTCATCTGAAAGCCATATTTCCGAAATGGAAAAAGAGCTTGAAGAAGTGGTACATCCAGAATACTTCTAGCTTACTCATATTTTATTATTTATACAATTTCAATATCATTTTAAATTAGACAAGCTTGTGTTGAGTATTAAAATTAATCACAATTTAAATTCTAGAACGATGGGCTGGATTTACTGCAACCATCTCGTTAGCTGAAGCTACGATGGATCCACGATATATCAGTTATCACTAAATCAGTTGTTTCTTATTTTCTGGATTTGTTGGTAATGATTATCTTTATAGCTCTATTCGTATAAATTATCGAAGTGCAAATAGAACAGAATAATTTAAGACTCTCGATTAAATGATATTTTGCAACTGCATATTCACATAAAATTTAAATCTGCTATTTTAGCGACTTACTACATTATTATAATCGCCATAGTGTTTGTTTTCAATTGTCTGTCGAGATTCTGACTTCGTTGAGGAACTCTGAATAACAACATCCTCGTCTCTTGTCGTTCCTGGCTTGTTCCTGACTCCGTCCCTCGACATTTGCTTTTTGAAGAACTGCTTGCTGATCATAGGGTGAGGCTTCCTTTTAATTCTGGTATGTGGGTTTGAAGACCGGATTCTGCGCTTAATGAAAAAAGGCGAGTCCTCCTCCTCGTTTACTCTTGGTCCAATCTCAGAGTTAATCGTCGATCTGTCTACTTTCGGCTGAAATGGCTTGCACGTGCCGAGGAAATCGCTTGATCCGCTGTGCTGGATGTAAGGAGGGGAGTCTTGATACGGGTCGAGACTTGATGAGTTATTAACATTCGCTTTGGTCCTTGCTCCGTCTGAAGTGTGGAAATACCGAATGTAAGAGGATGTCGGGTTCATCCCCTCATCGAGATTACTGTCCCCGTTCTTGATTAAAATAGAGTTCGGCATGTTGTTCTTCTGCTTCAGCTCGTTCTTTAAAAATACGTCTTCGAGTTTTAAATAGGGAGGTAGTATTTCCTCTGAGTTAAAGTTCTGCCCTTTTAAGATAAATGGTGAATTCGAGTTTCGCTTTTGCAAAATGTATGGAATCTTCTGGTTGTCCAGCTTAAATCACTTCGGATACTTCTTGTAGGCATTTGAAATATTGTTTACTCCGTTATTTTTATTTATTCTCTCTAACGATTTTTGCTCTGCGCTGTTGAAAATAATTGGCACGTAGTTTAGCTGATTAAGATTCCTGAACTGAATAGCACTCGGATTTGGTAGCTGAGTATTCACTATTGTATTGTTAATGCTTACAAGCTGCTGTTTGTCGCTTAAATTGTCTCTCTTGTTCAGATACAACGTTTGCTTTGAATCATTAATATTCGACTGGTTAAAGCTCCTGCTGTGAATATTATTGCTTTTATAGTTCCTTTCCTTTTGTGAACTATGGCTGTGTGAAGTTCCATAATTGCAATATTCAAAATTATTCGAGTACAGCACATTTGAATTGTTGCTTAATCTGCTTTTATTTTTAGGAAATAAGTCTTGATTATCTTTAGATGGGGTCTTCGGCTGATCTAAATCTGATTCTACAATGTTTATTTTATTTAGTTTATTTAGAAGATTCACTATCACTGCTACACTGAGCAGTGTTTTCTTCATTCGACTTGTTCTCCTTTGTTTTGTTCTTTAAATAATTTGCAGGAGTTCAGTATTTAAGAGACCCAAAGGTCACATTGAAGATGCTTGTATTTGGATTATTATTTGAATTTAACTTTGCTTTTGAATCGACAATGTTAATATCATTAATCTGAGCTTTTGGCTTCTTCTGGAATTTGATCTTCAATCTCTCTTTGCTTCCCTCGCTATTATAGAACACAAAGTTAGATGAAGGATATATTTTGTAAAGAAGTTATTTTAAAATGCTTTACATGAGGCTTATTTTTATTAATGTATTTAAATGTATTTTTACTAAAATGAACAAATAATTTAGAAATCATCAAATAAAATAATAAAATTCTCCCTTCCAAATGCCTTACTTTGTCTGTGCCGTGTCCTGGGATATATTCCTGAGTTTATTTTGCAGCTGGCTTAGATCAATTTTTGATGACTGATTCGCCCCAGCCATCATTGAGTTACATAATTCTGTTGCTAGCGGCAACTTCTGATTTTTAGGTACTGCACCTTTCTTTAGATTTAACTTTGAAATCACCAGCGGTTTAGATGAGCCTTTAACTATATTATCAAGTTTAGACGGAGGCAAGAAATACAAATTATGGCAGACAGTTAAGCAACAAAAGCACAAGAGGCTGAAGTGTACCTATATTCATATTGTTAACTATATTATTTATTATGAAAATTATTAATTTGTAACATTATTTGACATTATGTTGATGTCGAATTAATAAAACCTTTAATCCTAATTTTATCCACGTTTAATCATTATATTGATAACAAAAATGAATTTTGACCATATCCACGAAGAAAGCAAGGAAGAACCGACTAAGAAGCGAGAAGTTAAAGCAATTGAGCAAACACAGACCCTGTACATTAACAATTTGAATGAAAAGATCAAGAAGGATGAAATGCAGCACTCTTTGTTCCACCTTTTCTCACTTTACGGAGACATCCTAGAGATTACGGTAAAAAGAAATTTAAAAATGAAAGGTCAAGCTTTTGTTGTATTTAGCAATCCGGACTCAGCAGCTAAAGCAATGCACGATTTGCAAAACTATCTGTTCTTCGATAAGAAAATCAATATTCAATATTCTAAAAGCGTATCAGACATTACAT
>JAGYYN010025509.1:0-31335 GCA_021441665.1 Euplotes cf. woodruffi 2 WChen-2021 | reverse complement strand
TTTAAAATATGATTAAATTTGACTCTTCTTAAAATTGTTTTAAGAATTATTGTTTTATACATTTACCATCTGAGATAATTCAGCCTCTTGCAAAATATGGAGCAAATGACTCTAATCAATTATTGTAGTTTTCAGATAGCTTGTCAAGAAAATCAATAAGTGAGTCTTCGAACATCTGGGAAGATTCTTTGGGCAGCTCAGCAGGAAGCATTTCAACAGCCATGTAAATCTATTTTTTTAATTATAAGTGCGAGAATTTAAATAACAGTCATGATTAGATGATTGTACTTACAATGCAGTCTGATGTTGGACTGTGATAGTCAACAAGCCCGTCTTTTAAGTCGTAGTAGTAAAAAGGATCCTCACTGGTCTTGTTTTCATTCAAAAACTCGATTGGTCCTCCAGGAAGGCATGACAAATCACCAATTACTTTTAATCTATTTTGGGGGTTTTCAAGAACAGAGTTCATTTGTGCTGAAGTTAGAATTTTTGGAAATCTATATTTTAAAGTGGAAAATTTAACTTTTTAAGCTGATATAACTTACCTTTTATCCCAATTAGCTCAGTTAATGAAGACTGTGAGCTTTGGTAAGTACTTTTCATGCAGTACAACTTTATACTGTTGAGTGTCCTGTAAAAAGTCAGCCTCATCAAATTCGTCTTGACCATCTTTTTCGAGATGATGCTTTCTTCTCAGTACAACAAAGTAAATTTTAGTTTTATCAAGTCCTGAAATATCTTCTAACTCATCGGGCGAGATTTCGGTCGCCCCAAGTTCTTCTAATACATCTCTTGCGCCAGCTCCAACTTGACCCCGACCCATGATACCAAAAATGATTGGGCCGACGAGCTCTGCAATTCTTCTCGGTTTCTCAGTGATTAAGTCTCTGATTCTATGGACTTTTTCAACACATTCACTGTAGCTTTGATACATGTATGCAGAGCCAGCCATCAAGAATGGAGTTCTCAGATTCTAAAGATGACACGAAGATCTTACTTGAACAGTACACGAGGCACCTTCACCACTTTGAACTTTGCATCCTTTGAGCAACAAGTAGTCACCCAAAGCTCGGAGTGTATTAAATCACCCAACTCTGCCTGCAAGCCGTGAGGACCCTAAAATAAGTTGATAAGATTCAGTAAAGCGTGCATACCGACGAGTCCGACTCCATTATGGTCTTTGATACGCTCGTAGTCAATCAAAGTGCATTTTTTGTCAATGAAAGCTTGCTTTAGTGCCTATACATGACATAGTAGCAATTTTGGATTTTAATTCAACTAATTGTGACTCAGGATATTTTAAACAGGCAAAAATCAAACTCAGATCAAGCTTGGTTCTTACTTTGGTCGAATCGAGTCCGGATGCAATTCTTGAGTAAAGCATGTATGTTGCATTTGGAAGTATCGATTCAGGTTTAACTGGTTTTATTCCAAGGATTCAAATCTTTGATGTCGCCTCGTCGAAGTTATCTCAAAGTACTGCTCCTGCTTCCTCGTACTCTTGGTCTTCAAAACACCTAATGCTGCCTAAAGTCGAATTTTATTTATTGGATGTTACTTTTTTGGACAAGAACTTTGATGCCCTTTCCGACAAACTGCGCGACTGCTTTTGGGGTAAGTGCGACTCTGCCCTCCCAGCACGATACAGTTTCTTTTAAAATTCCGATTGTAAATTGTGGAGATTCCATTAAGTTTTTTAAATATTAATATTCAATCAGTTTGGATATAATATTTGTAATTCTTTTACATGTTATTATAAAATATATTTTTAGCAGATTTTTTATTATAATCGTATAAGCAGTATTAGAGTTTTATATTTTAATACTGATTTTTAATGTCATAAAACTTCGATTATAAATCGATATTTAGTAAATGTTACTAAAACATTTAAATCCAGTTTAGAAGAGTGAAAAATATATTTAGCATATAAAATACACAATTTATTATTTTTACTTCAGATGATGAAATCTGGTCTATTTTGAACCAGGCTATAAAATTAACCAATATTTCATTATTTGCTAAAACAAATAGTTGACATTATATTTTTTTTAATGATTTTATTCAATATAATCAAGACTTTACATCATGTTGAAGATTACGTTTCGGTGAAATAAAAAAATTCTATGATCTAATCTGCATCGAAATCGACATATTTTATCGCTAAATAAATTCAAATCAAGTATAACATCAGGCATTTCAACTCGAAATCTTTTAAATCTGTTCGATATCTAAGAAAGCAAAAATGAGAAAGGATATCATTTAATGAATTTTTATTAGAGCTTTCTATAAACTAAGCATATAGTTTCAACTGGCTTAAATCTGCCGAGGGGACAGTCTCTTGCATTCGAGTATTTTTCATAGGTGGCGCTCTCTACAAACTCCCACTTTCCATCAGCAACTCTTTGGTTGATTCCTTCTTGGTATTGTAGAGGTTCCATGTACTCTGTTCTAGAAGTAAAGATTGCGTATCCTCCTTTCTTCAAAGAAAGGATCATTTCATCAAACACAGCAGGGGTTGCATGTCCTTCAGCAAGAAGACCAGAGGCAGTGACGAAGTCGAATCTTTCGAGTAAGTCTGCCTGCTTAGCAACGAAG
Organism: Euplotes cf. woodruffi 2 WChen-2021; assembly: GCA_021441665.1. Classification (NCBI taxonomy): domain Eukaryota; phylum Ciliophora; class Spirotrichea; order Euplotida; family Euplotidae; genus Euplotes; species Euplotes cf. woodruffi 2 WChen-2021. The sequence continues at coordinate 28,740 of JAGYYN010025509.1, read as the reverse complement.
TTGTCTGGGTTGCAAAGCATGAAGTTTCTTATTTCAGTGTAAATTCCTTTACTTAGTGCCTTTTCAATCATACCTTCGCTCGCGTCAACACCAGTAATCTTGATGCCGTCGACACCGCTCTTTTCTTGAAGGTACTTGGCGACAAGGCCAGTTCCACAGCCCATGTCAAGGACTTCAGAAGAGGCTGTGAAGCCTAAATTGATGACGAATTCAGCACATTTGCTTGGGTCTGGCCACCCCACAGTGTTGTATAAACTCATTCTTGTGATTATGATAATTATTTTTATTCAAGAGTAAATAAAAATATATTAAATATTTTAATGGGAATAATTTATAAATCTAATCATAACTCTCAAATCTTTGTTGCTTCGCTAGTACGAATATATTGTTGTTTAGTTAGCATACCAATTAGCATATTTTGGTACATAAAAACTTTATTTTTAATAGATAAAAAAAGTGTTGGTGACTGTACCTCTTCATAGTTCCTGCACAGCTCATCATACTTTTGTGAAATGGTATCTTGGCTGAATCCACCATGTATTTCGAACTCTTGTCTATTCTCCTCTTTAATTTCCAGATCCATGTAGCGTTTTTACTAATTATATTATTAGCAAATAAGAATTAAGCACAGGTATTTACGTCCTTCAATTACACTCGACCCAGACGATTAAAAACTCGCAGTCGGCTGTATGATTGGTGATTCACTGAATTTATACAGAAATGCAGGAGCTTCAATTCAAACAACCCCGCTGAGGCTATCAAAATAGCGGGTGGTTTAATATCCTGCATTTTTTTACAGATTGTCACTAAATATCACCTCTGGAGCCTGTCGCAGTAATAAAATTGCTAAATCGACAATAAATCAGGATTATTATAAAGGTATAATGGAGCTAGCAAAGCGCAATAGTCTTGGCAGTAAGATGTTATTTCATTTGCTGTATGAGGTTGCTACAATTCACAAAGGGTCTGCTTGCAGACTGTAGGACTTGTCTTAGATGCGTTTAGATAGCCATAATGATATCGAACTCAAAAAACAGAAAGTATGTGATGCAAAGATCAAGAAAACAACTACTTTTGATGATCATGAACGCTTTAAGGGCGTCATGAGCATGCAAGACTTACTTGACTCTGTTGATAACATCACCAACGCAAGTTACTTTAGAAAAGAAAAAGGCAGTAAAGTTGATATCAACGGACAACTTAAACCGAATAATCTTCTTGATAAGAGTATCGAACTGGCTCGGTTCTTAGAAAACGAGCAGGTTTTAGCAAAAGGAATGAAGTCGAGAGTCGTGAAGATCAACCAATCAATACCAACTTCTTGCCGTAAATAAAAATTCGCATTCTCCAGATGAAGTCCGGATCACAACAGAAGGGTAAGTAATGTTTTACATAACTATTAGACACTTCAAGGTTCCAGAGTGGAAGTAAGACATTAGAAAACGTTGATAAGAGTTTCCCAAAAGGCATAAATATCCAGCCAAAAACCGGTAGTCGCTTAATATTATTATTTACAGAGAGCTTGTTAACTTCAATACAAAATGAGCATATTTCAAGGAACAAGCAGGCAAAAAACTCGTTAATGAAGATACCGATTTCAAATCTTTCTTCATTTCAAAAGCAAAACCGTTACGACTTGACAGACGCAAAGAATAGTGAATTAAAAATCAACAGTATCAAAGATTTGCAGGATATTGATATTGAGTTTGACAAATAAACTCAAGCAAAAAGCTGAAGAGCTCAAGACTTCAAAGGTCGTTGAGAATCTTCCAAAATATGTGAAATACATGCCGTATTCAAAAGAAGTAAAGGAACAAAACCAAGATAGCGATTTGTTGATTTTCCACAATAACAATGTAAACGTTCCTTTCCTTGGTAAGCAGGTTTTTTGTCTCACATCAAGCAGAGTACTCGAAGATGACCCCAAAGGACATGAATAAATACAGGAGGAATCCGTTTTGAGAGCCGAAAGTTAGTATTGCTTCAAGCATCCAGCAAGCATTGTAATTACATTCTCCTTTGAGATTATATTACTTCTTTTTGGTCGGATACTAATTTGGCTGCATAGTGCTGAGGGACTGCATTAAGCGGGGCTGTGTATTTGATCGTAAATATCATTCACTATTTACTGAAATCCTTAACTTAATTATTCACTTTTATAATAAAACTCGGATAATAATCAACCAGCGCTGATTTTAAAATATAGACGAAGTACTGCTGCAGGAAAGCACACAATGTTTCCGTCGTTAAATGAGTCAGTAGCGAAGAAGATCTCCGACTGGAATAAAGTCAGTATTTACTGTGCTTATCTCTTAGATCTCTCAGTCCCAGTTTTCTAAAGAAAACAACGAAGCAGAGGAGGAAATCAAAATTAACAGTAAGTAAACGCTGCTTAGTCGTAGATAACTACACGAAAAGAGTGATTAGTAAACAGCAAAATGACGAGTTCTCTATTAAAGAACTCAAAAACCTCGAAGAAAAATACACTAAGCATCGGTTTGTATCTCCGGGTATTCTTTGAGGAATTCGGAGAGAAAGCAGGAACTCACAACCAAGCTCAACGAAGTTCGGCATTTTATCTAAAGCTATAGGAAAACTAAGTCTATCGTAAATTTAAATGTATCAAAGCTCAATTTGCAGCAAAATATGAACAGATACCCAAAAAGTACGATTGTCCGTCTGACTTACAGCGAATTTTGACAACGGGCAGATCAAGGAGCTCAAAAAGTACAAAATTAGTGAAAGCATGCAGTGGGACAACAAAGGCAACGAGTACAGTCCAAATATAGTTTCAGTTGAGACAATTGAGTCTCATCCACAGCCAGAGTCCTCTCAAAGAGTTGAGTTTCCAAAAATCATTCCGGTTGACTACAACAGTGAGGACTATTACAGCGGAGACACCGACTCTGAGTATATGATGGCAATTCACGGTATTTGCGTGTATTTTATCATTAGGGGAGACAAAAGGAATCGAGAAGTCGTTTAACAAAAAGAAAAGCGTCAGCATCAACTACCCAAAGCTGAATATAAAACGCACAGATAGCACATTTAAGCCAACTGAAGACTCAGTCATCGAAGAAGGCGAGCATCATGTTGTGAAGTCGAAAAGTCCAAAGCGACAGAAAAAACAAAAGGTCAAGAACAAGCCAAAGGCAACTAAAGTAAAATTTTATGTGCTTACAGTATAGAAAACTCACGAAAGAGAAGCAGAAAGGAAACTGACACCGCGAAAGCCAAAGGAAGTTGGTAATTTTGGTAACGCGTAGCTGATTGGGATTAATAATATCAATAATTAGTGAAAATTAATTAAAACCACAGTGAATTTATTTTAATCACAATCGTGATGATTTATTATCGCTAATATTGAATTCTCCATTAAATAATATAATCTCAAAATCAGCGATGAAGAAGAGGTAAATTATCATGTGTATACTTGCGATTTGGCTTTGCTTATTGATTATGTGAATCTAATGATTTTTGATGAAAAAAGCTGTGTAATGGTTTAATAGAATACTACTGAATTCACTAAAGAGAGTGATTTATGATACAGGTAAATAACAATCTACAAAAAACAGTTTTAGATTATGGAGTAATTGAATCACAAATATCAATCATTTGATTGATATTTTAAAATTGAATCTTAGACTGATTAAGGTAATTACTGTTGGATAGATAAAAATAAAAATCCAAATACTGACAGTGATGTGAATGAGTACCATCAGGAGTATTGACGCAAACAATCGTTTAAAAATAAACGGACAACTAAGTTATTACAGCCAGATTCTACTTTGAAGAAGATTAAACTACCGAAGATTGAGAATATAAACCAGCTACAGTCTCATTCCACCGAGTTGTTAAGTACGATATATTTTGAACTATTTATTCTTCTCATTCTATTATTTATTGAATTCTTCTTACTATCATGCAATATATTTTTTGATAGCTTTAAAAGGAACAAAACAGACAAAATATTATGGTTCTATTGTAAAAGCAACAAAAGAAAAAGTTGTTCTCAATCAGCAGCCAGCAAAATAAAAAGTCCCAGATCAACCAAACGTACGACCTGAGGCGGTTCAGCAATTCAGAAGAGGAATTTAAACATCCTCAGAGATGCTTTGATGAAAACACATCTGAGTATTATTCAAGAAATCTTAGTGAAAGCCGTTCTTTAACAAACAATCAAGGCAACATCAGGAGACCGAAGTATAAAAGTCGGTACCAAATTGTCGAACTCAACGATGGCTATGAAAGCTACCAAATGTCACCTTTCCGTAGAAATAGTTTCTTTCAAGAAGACAATGACTACCCAAGGATGTGTTTTGACAAAAGCATTTTGGTGCGTGTGACCAAACAGCCTCCGATACTCAACAACCTCAGCATAAAGAGCTTGATGTCGCACGATTTCAGCCTCGAGGCGAAGTACTGATAAATCTACTGCATCATGGCTGTCTGAGCCGTGTGTTCAGCAACATGGAAAATATTACTGCCAAATGGCTTGATTTACATTGGTTATCTGGATTCAGCCTTCACGTGTGTCCAATCGCATAAACCATTAGATTGAATTCAATATTTTACTTTATGTAGCTAAAGAGATAGCTGATGTCTTCATTTGAGTTGTTGCTGCTGTTCTTCATACTACAATATAAAGAATGAGACGCATACAGGATTTTGTAGAACCAAAAACTAACTTACTTGTTTTTATTATGAGAATTGAGGGAGTATAATAAGTCGTATTTCTGAGCTTGAACTCAATCTTCCTTGATGTAGTCAATTTTCCTCTTGATTTTGTGCTTGCTCAGATTTTTAAAAATGTTATGCTCACTGATAGGCTCGACCTCTTGTGCAAATTCATTCATCTAAATGGATTATAAGCTAAACTTGCTGATTTGTGGCTATTTTGAGCGTATATTTGGCCTCCGATCGAGCTTAAATTTCTTTGATTTAGCTTTGTTGCTTTGAATCCTGTATATTAACGGCAGAAATAATACAATAAATATTCGCGTTCTCTCGCTTGGACTGAACAGAGCTGAAGTCAAAGTTTTGTAGTTTACTTCACATCGCCATTTTTCTTTGGTGAGTCCAGCTTGCTGTCTTTTAGTCTAAAATTGATTGTTTTAAATCTTTTTGAGTTTAATTTGATTTTTGAGTCGTTATTTTTCCTGTTGATTTTAATCGTATTAAGGTGAGTGATCTGCATTAAATCATTATTCGCGAGGCTATTAAGTGCAGTAGTCTCGAAGCCCTTCCACTTTAATTGTTCATCATCTTCAGTATAGTCGTGGTTGAGCTCAGACTCGTATTTCTCCAAGTCCCAGAATAAATTAGAATTGTTCTCTTCAGTTGAGTAGTTCAACAGCAGGTCTTTATTTGCAATAAGATCTTGGTCTAATCTTTCCTGCTCTTCCTTTCTCGGCCTTAACCTGATAATCGTACCATTTAGCGCATTTTCTATGCATTCAAGCAGCATGCTTACTGATAGGAGAGAGGGAGTTTCTGCCTTTAACGAGCTGTCTCAAATTCTCGTTGATTTTTGATAGCTTTCGCGTTGTTGAGGCCTATTTTCGTATATATAAACCCATCACAAGCTCATTTAAAAGTAATTTCGTATATCTTAAAGGTATTTCAGCCTCGTTAGGCCATCAAAAATATCGTCAGCTAACGATCTGATCTCCGTACCAATTTCGCAGGTTCAATCGGGTAGTACTTTGGCTTCGATCATACTTTTATTTGCGGAGGAGCGTATTTCGAGCTAATAAAGTAATCCTTGCAGTGTACCTCTCTAAAGTTGAGTCTCACTTCGAGTTGTTGTGGGTCTACAAAGTTACACGCACTGCTTACTCTTGATTTTGATGACTTCCGCGATAGAATCTGCATCCGAGTTCGTGCTTTATCCTCTTGGTGCTTGATTAAGTCGATAGGAACCACTAAAAATAATCAGTTGTGAATATGACGATATTCTATCTCAAAATTCAAGGCTTGTAGCTTTATTAGATTTAGGTTGACTCACGCTCTCTATTTGTATAACCTTGCGTTAAAATCTGTGGGTTGTACATTTCTAAAGTGTTTTAAGAGTTTGATAAGATATAATAAATCTATCGACTTACAACTGGGTGGTAATTCCAATCTGCTTGAGGTTTAACGATATCTTCTGAGTCTCATTTAAGTCTTCCTTGCCATTTGGGTTATTTCGAACTATGCAGAAGGTAGACTGGTGATCGTACTTGCGTTTATATACTTGCCGACACACGGATTGCTCCAACTGCGCGATTTTATTGAGTATATACTCTGAGTTGTATTCTTCTTGGCCGTGTTGAATTTGTCTTTGCTTTGAAACCGAGAAGCGCTCGACTGCCACCTGTTTAACTTAAATGACCTGTTGCTGTCAAGTGACTGCTGGTCTTTTTGGCTGTATTCGTTTTTGGTCTCATTTGATAGCTTATATGGGTTATATTGCACAACTATAGTTATTGTAAATTTGATACTAATAGTATTCGGATTTTTAATATTATATTCTGCTTCATTCACTTTCCTATACATTTTTATGACTGAAGAATAAATACTATTAAACTGCATAAGATTGTGAATATTATTTGATTTAGATACCTCGAAAATTTAGTTGCTCGCAGAACTTTTATATCGAAATTTTCCAGGTCATTTTCATTCATGCTTGAATTAATCTTTGTTATTTTTGATTTATGTTTGCTATCATTACTCCTAAAAAATTATTTTCTTTGTTTTATGACCAAGACCATTCGATTAAATGCAGGTTAATTTAGATTAACGAATTATAGCGGTTCTTGCAGTTTTATTTGCACAATGAAGGAATATGATTTTTTAAATACAAGATTGCCTCAAATGCGTGAATTCATAATTAATAGTAAGTTCACAAATAACTTCTGGATTTAGTTCAAGTAATTATTCAATACCACCTAAGATCATCTTTAATTTTTTGTCCTCATACTGATATGTTCATTTTATTTATTTTCTATTAATAATCATCAAAAACCATTTAAAAAAGGCACGTATTTTAAAGGCCAAAATTCGCTATTTTTATCCTTGTGTCTCTTGTGGCATCTGCGATCTGTCCAAATCTAATGGTGAATCGCCGATTTAGTGAGCCCTGACATCTCTTCATCTTCCGTGACTGATTAAAATCCGGATAGAATTTAGGATAACTAAATAATACAACCAATATGAAGTTAATCAAGAAGCAAAATAAGGACAAGGAGCATAAGGCCAAGACCGAGGAGCCAGAAATACAAAAGACTAAAAAGGACAAACAAAAAGGCAAACCCAAGGGCAAAAGCCAGCACTGCCAAGATGAGCTTGACATCTGCAGAGACGACGGCAGCAAGATTGAGATTGTCAAGGAGATCGTAGAAAGCTATAAGCACCCCGCGAAGTTTTACAAAGGCTCTGGTAAAAGTAGCGTCAGGTCTAAAGGATTCGTGACTCCTAACAAGAATATACAAATCAAGCCGAAACAGCTGCTTGACACCGACTGTTCTAATCCTAAAGAACTCGTCGTCGATATCGTCGAAGAAGTTGGAGACATCAGCGAAGAAGACAAATCCAAAGATGAAAGCGGACACAAGTTCCCTGAAGGCAAATTTGAAAGCGGGCATAAACCGAATAAAATCGTCAAGAGCCTTCTTATCGAAGGAAAAGTGCTTTTTGAAATCGAGTGGGAAAGAAGCGAAAATAAAATACATCCAGTAAATACTCTTATTTCCGAGGATAGATTGAGAAAGCAGGTTGAACCAAAATTATTTACGAAGCTTGTAAATGATCATATAAATCAGGAATAAAATGTAGAACTATTTGTGAACGAAACAAACCAACTCAGCTTAGCTCTGAGGTTCAATATTTATATGCGAAATTTAAAACTATTTTCGAATATTTTAATTAACAGCTGTAAATGGAGATACCATCCATTGTTAACTATGGAGTCGGCCTGACTGCGATTTCAATAGCAGTCTACTTCGTTCTGAGATTCTTCGGCCTCGTTGGTAAAGCCACCCCTGCAGTACAAGAAACAGCAGAGAGAGGCACGAAGAAAGTCAAGGCTACCAGATCCCACGTTCTTATTTGAGGAGCCAGTGGGTCAGGAAAGACTGCGCTTATTAATTATCTTGGTGTAAAAGAGTGGAGAGAAACAGTCAGCTCTCTTGATATCACAAAAGCGACATTTAACGTTTCGAGTAGAATATCTCCAGATACAACTGCAGATGAAGCAGTGACGAAATCAGTAAAGCTAAAGTACATCGATGTTCCTGGACATCATCACTTCTTAGACGACTTGCTTGACGCAGCAGAAACTTCAAGCGCCATTTTGTTGGTTGTCGATTCGAAAAATAGAGAAACACTCTCAATGGCTGCAGAGATACTTTACGAAATCCTTAACTCAACTCGAGTTGTAGTTGAAGAGAAGCTGCCGATCATGATTGTTTGAAATAAACAGGACCTCCAGCACGCAAGAAAGCTTACAGAATTAGAGATCGAACTTGAAAAGGAAATTGAAGAGCTCAAAAGATCCAGAGTTGCAACCAGAGACCCTGATAAAGAGTACATCGGGTATATTGAGTCGCTAAAGGGTCGTTTTGAATTCAAAAATGTCTCTGATTTCATACAATTTTGCGCATCGTCAGTCAAAGATGGTAATGTTAGCGACATTACGAAATTTATTGTAAAGCACCACATCAAATAAGCAAAGAATCAATCACAATAAATAGCAAAAATTGCGATAATTAAATAATTGAAATTTATATATAAGTTAAAATAATGTCGGTATTATTTGTCCTGATTGCAAAAGCAGATTGATCACCTAAATTAACGAATCCTTATATTGTATTTGACCTTGAATGAGATACAAAAGGTCTTTCTGCAAAATTAGTCAAAGACATTAAAGACTTGAAAAGCATTAAGGCTGATATAAGTAATCATCTGTCAGGCAAGAATAGCAATTCAGACTCATCAAAAATAGGTACATTATCATTAATTAACCGATGATATAGACACTAAAGATCAGGAAGTTGCAAAAGTCACTTATATAAGTTCCTTTTCATTCACAGGAAGTCGCCAGCCTGATTGAGTCCTATACTACTGCTGTATCGTTGATCGAGGAGCGAATACAGCAAAAGTGCCAGAACTACTAAAAGACTTCCATCGGCTGCTGAGAGACAACTACGATCCTGAAGCATTCACTGAAAAGACTTCGATCAACAAAGACTTTAGTGATGCTTGATATCGCACTCTTGACAACTACAACCTCAAGCCTTTCGATAAGAAAACTGGAAGCGGGGGGCAGGTCATCAGCTACTCAAAGGTCAATAAAGCAAATGAAAAAGTTGGTGAACTCAAAGAACAATTACTCGAAAATATTGAAGGAATGATTCGAAATAACGAGTCTGCAGAGAAACTTAATGCCAACAGCAATAATTTAAAACAGCAAGCGAAGATATTCGAAAAACAAGCTGAAAATCTAGAAACAGAAGTGAAGAAAAGAAATTTCTGGATGTTTTCAACCAAGTGTATTCTGATATTCGGATGAATTGCAATTTTACTAATTCTTGCATTTATCCTCATTTATTTACTAGCAACTAAATAAATGGATACAAAAGTAAATACCATAAATATGTTGACTAAAATTCAGTTTTTTGGTGAAATAATCATCTTTTAACTTTATACCTGGTGTCATTTGGTCCCATCAAAATTATCATTTTCCAGTTATCGGTGTCTTTTTGTCATTCATTCCAATTCAGTATTATGACTGACCATCAGCAGTAACGATGCATCATACAGATACAATAACACATCAGCATGTGGTTCAATAAAAAAATTTGAATAGTCATATAAAAACATGTTGAATAAGTAAATAATCATAAATAATCCATTTATGGAAGCAAAAAGAGCAAACTTGTTCAAAGTTAAGCCAAAATGCTTAATTTTATTTGTCATCATGCTGTTGGTGCTCAGGTACGCCTCTATATTGATTTTAGGTTGAATTCTTGTATAACTTTGCAGCTTATTGACTTCCTTTCAACTTGCACTTTTCACAAAGTATCGTTTATAATATCTGGCTGTCGACAGCACTGGTTTTCTAGAATATTTTTGACTTCAAAGATCCGAAATTTAATATTTTATAGTTGTATCCAGCTTTCGCAAGCAGCTTGTGTCACCGGTAAGAAATTCTGATAGCGATGTGGGGACTTAAGTCTGTTGACTTGATAATAAATTGGCTTATCATTACGTAATTTTAATTACTAGACTGGTCCTTCCTTAGTATACTTCATGATTCACCATCAGTTGAACTCAAAGTAATCACCTCTGTAGCTGGGCCTTGCCAAAGACAATCTGTTCATAGCTATATTATCGGCGGATGTGGATCTGGTGGTGGATCTGGTGGTGGATCTGGCGGTGGTGTGGTGGTGGATGAGGTGGCGGAAGCACATCATAATCTGTATATGTGCATACCACTTCAAGTCCAACTGGACTTTTGGTTACTTTAAGCTAATCTAACTGATGATCTTCTTTATTTGATCGCTCTCGAGCACAATAAAGAAGTGAAATATTAGCTTACGGTATCAATAACTCATTCATATACTTCTTTCAACACTCTAAAATTAAAAAAGCATCAGCCTCAATATAATCTTTTTCATTTACAAGTATTCATATTTCCATTCTCAAATCTTTCTAAAATAACTACAATCTCAAAAAAATATTGAAATTACAAAGTTAATTATTTTTTAACAAATATTTTGGTTAAATAATAGTTTACAAATAAATAGTAAAATATTTTATTTTCCCTATCAAAACCACAGCTGTTGCATATATAATTTATCACGCTGACTGTAAGCATGAGCTCGATCTCCAGCTGCCGTCAGATATTAATAGAAATATAGTTTAATTACTGCTTATGGAGAACCAAGGTCTTCTCTGTCTTCGAAGAACTCACTGCGCTTTTGGCTCTCAAAGTACTCTTCGTCAAGCTTCTCGAGAATAAAATTCGAAATGTGCACTTCGTGCAGGTACACGTGCAGATCTGAGACCAGATTCAGGTCCTTGCGAATCTCTGATATTTTATTGCTGATGTTCGAGTCTCTTGACTGAGTCGATTGCATTAACAAGTTCGATATCATCTTTTCAGTTGACTCACCTTCTTCTACTTCATTTGGTACGAAAATGAATCTTGGCGTTTGCGGAATAAATGCAAGGATCTGCTCGAAGCTTAGCTGATATCAACATGTCTCGAATGTTTGTAGCAAAAATATGGCTGCTCTAAATACTCCTTTATAGGCGTAGACCATGAAGAAGTCCCAAAGCTTTAGCAATGGCTCGTTGATACTATCAGACTTTTGGAACTGAATCGTATTTGAAAATAAAGTAATGAACCAACTTGCACTAAATAAACTTGACTGGACGCATTCATCTTTAAAGTGTGAATATAAATCTGGAAGATACATGCTGATTAGTCTGTCAAGCTTGTAAAAGAATAATTTCAGCATCGGTAGTTCTTCTTTAAACAAATGGACCATATCAAATTTGTTAATCAGCCCGATAAATGCTTTGAACGCAGTAGTTTCATCTTTAAAAAACATAAGTAAAAATCCAGCTAAAAAGTTCATTCCTTGTCAATATTTGATTTCAGAATTATAAAAGGCATACGTTCTAAGGATATTTTTCAGTGCGCTTTGGTTTAAGTTTTTATTATTAGTGTAAGACCTGTTCACATCCATCGATATAACCTCGTCTACAGACTTAATAAATTCAGTATTTTGATTGATCTTTTCTCTTAGCGCTTCATACTCGATTACATTTTCTTTGATGTTTAATAAAAAGGACCAAATGGCTGCCCTCTTGGTCGAATTGATCGGTCCTCTTTCGGTAAATATAAGTCAGTGCTTGTAGACTTCCTCCTTAAAGACTTCATTGAACTGCCTGCAGGTTCAAAGGACGTTAACTCAGGTTGTATCGTCGCCGATGTAAGGAAGGACGAGCCCCATCACCATCGTCCTGTTGTCATGCCCGAACTTCATGAGTCTTGCGTTCCGCTTTAGTATCGGAACCATGAGTTTTTCCTTTTCGCTGAGAATGTGGCCTCCTTTCCTCTGAATCGCCTCGAACTCGGTGAGCAGAGTGTGCACTCTGGTCTTATCGAGAGCGTACTGCTCTCAGAAGTACAGTATAAGTTTGTTGCCGCTTTCCAGAGCAACTCCAAAGTTCGACATGTAATAGATGAATTGAGACAAAATGTTGAAGATGATGTTCTTTGCAACCTCATCGGAGATATTCTTATCCTCCATCGTCGAGTTCTTCCTTGTTATGTACTTTGTGAATCCTTTGAACCACTGAGTTGTCGACTTTTTACTTGAGTTGTCGCTGTATTCAAGGCTGCGCCGCTGCTTGTTGCTCTTTTTCTTTAAAAACTCGTGTTTATTTAATATCGAAGACTTTGTACACCCAGATAATCCATTTGGAAATGTCTTGCCAAACTCCATGCTCTCGGATGCAGTGAGTGAGGAGTACTTTTCTCATAGTGACTTCGTCGATGGTGTAGATGTTTTGTGAACATCCCAGGACAGAATGTATTATCTCTCAATCGTTATGCTTATCGTGAATGGATACAGTGATAAGATACTTTATAATTTCACTCAGCGATTTCATGATCAACATGCTCTCTATCTTCCTTGGGCTTTTAAAAGCGCTAAGATACGCAGATACAATTTTGCTTATGTGACTTTCATGCAGTAATTCGAAGATCTTCAACTGGTCGTCAGTCGATAGGTCTCTTCCTTCGAAAAGTCCGTCGAGGATGTCTCACACAAACTTTTTATGTTCTTCGAGTAAAACTGCAGGCTCGACGATATCTTGCTTAATTTCCTCGTATGTTCCGAATTCAAGCAGATCTATGTTTTCGTCTTTTTGAGCAGAGTCGCCATCAACTGTCGATTTCCGTCTCGTACTGCTAAAAAAGCTCATATCGGGCTTGTCATCAGCTCCGAAGTCGATTAGATCAATATTGGACTCTGCATGTTCTTGCTTTTCTGGTGATTTACTTTCTGCTTCGTATGGTACGAACTCCTTTCTTTTAAAAAATTGTCTCATAGTTTTATTTGTATCCACAAGGACCTTGATATCAGTCTTCGGACTTATAAGCTCAATTGAGTTGACACATTCTTCGACTTTCTCTTTTAAGATTGAGCCGCAGTCGCCAAGTGCTCTGAACATCATGCTTAGTTGCTTGCTGATGCCTATGACCCTCTCTTCATCGAGATCTTGGAGTTTGTTTAGGCCATCTTTATACAAAACTTGCGCATCGTCAATTAACTTGTTATATTGAGATATATCGCCAATATACTCGTGGTAAGAAAGCTCAAGATTCTTCTTGACGTCAAATGCCTGATTGGACTTCTTCTGAACTTGATTGAAGGTAAGGTTTCCTTTATCGTGCTCTTTAATCGCCTTTTCGACTTCTTTCTCAGATTCCTCTTTCTTCCTGTTCATTTTGAAGTACTTAGACTGCGACTTCTCAATGTTACTTTTCAATAGTCCGAAGGTCGCTTCTGTACCTGTTTAGCTCTTGCAAGTAAAACGCAGTCTTTTGCGAATATGTTTTTGATAGCATCTCAAGTTCTTCGAGCACAGACAGTTGGATTATCTTTATATGTGAAGAGAAGATTTCGTTAATTGTGCGGACTCTATTCGGTAGCCCAATCAAACAAGATGTCACGGTGTCCATTCACCACTCTTCAGACTTAATCTCCTTTTCAAAATTGTCAGATAACTTGTTGATTCCGTTGACCATTGACTCAGCTTGCTTTGCGAGTCCTTTCACGAAGTCATGCAGGGTCTTAACGACCTTCGAGCACCTTTTTGAGTTGAAGCTCAGAGCATCGAGTGAGTCCCACATATCTTCAGAATACTTGACTTGCTTTAGTGTAAACAGCTTATCAAATGTATTGCTGCTTGAGCTTGAACCGGCATTGAACTCTTCAAAAATCTCCATTTTAAATAAATTTGTGTCTAAGTCTCTATTAATTTATTACAACTGCTTTTGAGAATGAATATAAGATTATATTAGTTTAGTGATATTTAAAAATTATTTAACCTTTTTTATTCTGATCCTACTGATTTGATGAATTAAATAATACAACTGGTTTATTGAACAAAATGTCTATGATCGACTTAAAATAGCTTTTTGAATTAGCATAACCGTCATGAGGCTATGTTGAAAACTGCTGGATTCTTGTCTTAAGCTTGAATATCTCCCTATCCTTTAGCTTAATCTTCATCTGCGATTTTTTAATTTCTTCTTTTAACATTATTATATGATCGTCTTTTTCTTTAATTTGCTTTAGTGTTTCATTCAGCACAGCAGATGTTTTGTTTTTGCCTCCTTTGGTTTTACTGCTGATTCGAATGTCTGGAAGGCTGTTTAGTCGTCCCTGTACATCAGTGACTTCATCTTCAATATCGAGGTCTTCTTCGTCTGAGTCAACTTTAGCTTTGTTTTCTTCTTGAATTTTGAACAGCTCCCGCTCGAGTTCCTCGACTCTTTTCTCGAGTACTTCTATTTGGTACTTTGCGTTCTTTTTGTAATCCTTTCCTCCGATTGATCTAATTGGACTGATGGTCGTATTTTTCTTTGTTTTCTTCTCCATTTTGAGCAAGTTATTTTCGTATGTTATGATCTTGTCATTCAGCATCTTTTCGTGTTCTTTGAACTCCTCCATTTTAGTGTCGAGTTTCTTCTTTGCCTGCATATTTTTGAGCATATTGGCCTCACGCTTGTTCTGGACTAAGTCGATCTTCTTCATCTTCTCTTTCCTCATACCGTTGAGCTCTTCATAGTTCGACTTGTTGTATTTAGCCTCTTTGATGATCTCTGGGATTTTATTAGCAACGAAGCCCATTTGTTTTCGCAGCTCTTCAATACGAGAAATGTAAAATGCATCAAGCTCGTCTAGTTGCTTCCGAAAAGCGATTTTATGCTTCATATCGACCTTTAGCTGCTCAAAATCAGTCTTTAATTGGTCGAGCTCCTTCGCCTTTTCTGATAGTTGCTTTTGTAGCCGAGACTCTTCACTTTCCTCATCTTCTTGCTTTTCAGAGTTATGTTCAGATTTATCATCCTGCTGTGATTTTTTCTTTTCATCGTCGCTGTCGTTTTTATCTTGGTCAGATTCACTATCAGAGTTGCTGTTTTTACTTGACTTCTTCTTGTCTGACTTATCAGAGTCAGAGCCGCTATCTGAATCAGAGCCTTTCCTTTTTGAAGAATCTGAGCGATCAGACTTTTTATCTGATCCGTCGCTTCGTTCTTCATCTATATTGCATAAGACAAGGAAATTCACTACCATCAGAGTCTTGTTTTGCGGACTTCTTATTGTCAGAATTATCGCTTTTGCGTGAAGACCTTGACTTTCCTGACTTTTGCTCTGCCTCAGCGTCGTCTTCATTATCTCCTTTTTGGCTATTTACCTCTGACTCTTCTTTATAAGGCTCAGGTTTGAAATCCGGATCTTTTAGAATGTGCAGGCTATCTGAGATTTCCTTTAGCAATTTCTTTTCGTTTATCTTTTCACTAAAAATAATATAACGATTAGGAATTGATAATAAGCAAAGCCAAATCACAAAAATAAAATATGTACTCGCTAAATGTAGCTTTTGATAGCAAATTAATCTTTTCCATCATAAATTTGAGGCTCTTTATCTTGTCCTTGTTCTCTTGTGCTTCGTATTCAAGTGATTCCATTTCGATGTTAAGCTGCTCTTCTTGATCGAGATCGATGGAGTCTTCGAGGGACTGTTGATCTTCTTGGTCTTGATTGACATCGACTACCTCTTCAGATTGTTCGACATTTTGATCATCTTGTTCGTCAGCATTCTCTGGGCTTTCATTGTCATCTTCATTTACATGATGATCAAGGTTGGCTCCTCCTACATTATCGTATTTAAATTCTTCTTCATTTGCTTCTTCTGCATTATTTTCATTTTCTACCGGAGCTTGCTCGACATTATCAGTTTCTGGTTCAGGTTCGTTTTCGTTATTTGGCTGATCGGGACTTGGTTCAAGATCTTGAGCTGGTTCATTATTATTTTCTTCGTTTGCTTCATCAGCATTTTGTTCAATTTCTTGGTCTCCTTCTCCTCCTTCAAGCTCCATATCGTCTTCTTGAATGTCATTTTTATTTTCAGGTTCTTTTGCATCTTCATTTTGTTGATCTGGCTGTGCATCTTCATTTTGTTGATCTGCGTCTAAATACTCTTCTGGCTGAGGTTGATTACTTGCTGCTTCTTCATTTGCAGGTGCGCTTTCGTCATGTTGAGCTACTTGTTGCTGATTATCTCCTTCTAATTCGTCTTGATTTATTTCAGCTTCGGGGGAGGTATCTACATCAGGTGTGGCTTCATTTTCTGCTTCTTGCTGCTGTTTGAGTAGTAGTTTAGCTTGAAATCTTTCCTCTTCTTCCTCTTTGGCCTGTTGTTCTCTTCAAATCCTATCTTGTTGTTCTTTCTCTTGTTTGATCCTGTTGATTTCGTCCTGCTGTTGTTTTAAATACTCCATTTTTCGCTTTTGTTCTTCCCTCATTTTTCTTTTGATTTTCTTGTTATTGATCCTATTGAGCTTGCTGATATTTTCCTCCATGATAATCTGTATCTCACTCTTTCTGTTTTTAGCTGCTTCAAGCTCGTCGTTAAGCTTTGAGGAGAGCCTTTTGATTAATGAGCCTTTGAGAACACTGATTTTGTCATCGACTTTATTTAATAGTCTTTTCGAATTTCTTGTTTTCCTTGTTTTTCGCATGAATTAGCTTATCGTTGTCCTGAAACACCTTCGCTTGGTCTTCCATTTTTTCTTTGATGATTACGTTCTTGCAAAGGCACTTGTGATACTCGAGCTTGCGCTCAGCTGGATCGAAGTCAGTTGAATTCGTCCGTTTGGCACTGTACAGCTTGAACTCCTCGTCTTCTAAAACAGTGACTTGGTTTCTTAATCTTTCAAGTTCAGCGAGTCAGCCATTAATCTCTAAAGTGAGTTTTTCATAGTATTCTTTCCGTTTCTCGAATTCAGACCGAGGGTCTAGATCTTCAGTATTATCGCCTGAATCAGCATCATCTCCTTCATTGCGTACTTGTAGCGATTCGAGCTCAGACTCGATGCGCATGTTCGGCTCACCATTTTCGTCTTGATCAGGGACCTCGTCTTTCGGCTTGATTTTATCGTTGTATTCATCAGGCATGCTGTAAGCATTTTCATTATCAGGTTCAGAATTCAAACGCACGTCTTTTTCTTCATCCTCCCTGACTTTAAGAATTTGAGGGACTTCATCTGGGTTTTCCAGTTCATTGAGCTGATCCAATGCGTTATTTGTGATATTGATTTTCTCTTCGACATTTTCAATATCTTCTCGATCGAAATTTTTAAATCTTTTTGAACGTTTGCCGTCTACATAGCTCATTTTATTAAGAAATCATCGATTTTAACGATAAAAAAAAAAACGAAAATAAACTCGACTGTACTCGTTGGCATTAGTTTTGTATTATCAGTGATTTCCGACACTTCATTGTCGGATTTATCATTTTGGTTGTCTTCGAAGTCGCTCATTTTACGAATTTAAAGCAGTAAAATACTTATTTTTGAATTATTTATTTCAATAATAATATTTATAAAGATAAAGGTATTTTTAATGATTGAGTCACTAATTTGGTGATTTTATAAGATAAGTTAGTATTTGTAATTTGTTAGTGTTTATTTAGGTTACGAAGGTTTTTAAGGATTTTTATTATGGTTTATGAGAATTTGGATTGAAAATATATACAAAATGGTATAAATATTGCATAGGTTAGGAGAGAGAATAAAGAGTGAGAATAGTAAGAATATTGGGTAAGGTACAGCTGTATTTTTACTACTAGTAATGATGGTTTTTTGCTTAATTTTTGAAGCGGGATATAAATATACTTGTCTTTATAAATTCTCCATTACCTCTTTGTAGCAAAATAAAAAATAATGCAAATCATCAAATTTACTAGTTTTTATCATAAATTGTACCGTCAACGGTATTTATTTGATTGATCAAGGAGATGAATATTTAAAGTTTGTTATGAACCTGCGATATAGCTAAAATCAAGAATTGTTTAGATTAGCTCGAGATAGTCAGCCAAACTGCATTTTTAACCATCAGCTGGAGTAAAGGTTCCTGATAATAATCCACGAAAAAATTAAAGGTCAAAATAGTTCAAAAAGTACAATATTTATATTATGGGGTTTCAACCGTCCATTTTTTGGAGAGTTGAAAATATAGGTTGCCCTTTACGGTTAATTATTATAGTAAATTATTTAATAATTTTCAGTAATGGAGAATATGCCGCAAGGACCTCCGCCTCTCAAGCCTGCAGAGTACTACTACAACAGCTACACGTCTCAAATGAATGGATCCTACCAGCCAACTCATCAAGACTACCAACCCAGTGACAGAGATTTAAAAAGGACAATATTTACAAATTATTAAAGGTAAGCATATTTATAATTAGCACTTTAGCTCCCCTCGATTTAAGATATCAAACAATGGAATCACCAATAGCAAACGCAGCTGAAAGAGCAATACAACACAGGATGAATCAAATAGCAAATATGGACAACTGAAGCTCCGCTGTAAATGGATATGCAAGCCCGAGTTCATTCGATGAACAAAGAATGAACGGGCTTCACAGCCGACAGCAGTCGTATGAATATTACCCTCAAAAGTACGATAGCCGGAGTCATAATAGCACTCTTGAATATCCACCAAATTCGTCCGGATATGCAAATGCAGGATTTGACTGCAATGGATATCCGCGGAAGAACAATGAATATAGCAGAGACAACTTAAATCCTGAAGCATCGAATGAAAATTCATCGAAGCAAGGCAGCTACGACTCTCATTCGACAGCTCAAAAAGGTTATGACTCAACTTGAAATGGACTACAAGCGAATTACAACGAGCACGTCTTGACAAAGTCAGAGTACTTAGCTCAGAAGAGAGGCAAGTACAATAAGTCCGATTTTCCGAATAAACCGCCGAGAATCTTTTACTTCAACGGAGCCGAATATTACTTTAACACTTATACTGGGAAAGACAAGCAGTTCATGAACTACAGATGAAGGGACTACAACTGCTATGCAAGCTTGAAGTTCCACTTGACTGACTCCCGAATGACTCCAAAGATACTTAAAGATCACTATCAGCTGTGCAAAGAACTTAAAAAGCCAAGGACCTTTTCGTCAACTGAAGCACAAAGAAAATTTGATATTGTTGTCGACTCAGAACTCGAACAAGCTAAAGACTCAATTGAAAGTGCAAGCAACATTTGGGAAAGAATCGCGAGAAAAGCGAGGGAGTTCTCAGCTCTTGAAAGAAAACATATCTACCCACCTGATAAAAAACAATTCGTTAAACGAGTATGTTTAATCCGTAAAAGCTTAAATCCAAAAACTGCTGATGATAAATTTATTTTCGCAGATGAAACATCAAAATCAGTAAATGGTGAATCATTTGTGAGGTTTAGCACAATATTTACTGATTCAAACGGTCAAAAGCAGCATAACATCCTGTGGGCGAGTACATTCCAAATAAACTTAATGAGGAACAGCAAGCAGTTGTTCATTGACAGCAGCTATCAAAGTGTACCTCGATACTTTTACCAGTTGCTTTCAATCTCAGCTTATTGCTCAGAGTTGAACTCTACATACCCGTGAGGGTATTGATTGATGACAAGTCGATCTCGGGATAGTTACTGCCAGTTATTCAACTACCTTAAAATTCAGTTTTCGATATACCCTCACATATGCATAATCGATCTCGACAAGCATTTAAAAGACAGCATGGGGAGTGTGTATCCAAACACAGTCTCAATGATGTGATTTACATCGTTAAAGAGGTCTCTGTATCTTAAGCTCAAAACGATGGGTGTCATGTCATCAGAAATGACAACTGACAAGATTCCGCCAATTTTAGAAGGAATCAACCAAACGCTATTCCGAACTGCTGAGACCAAAGACAACTTGCTTTTACAAGTCGATCGAATGCATCGAGAAGCAGGTCCGGAGTTCGACGAGTTCTACGAAAGCATTAAGAAGTTCGTTAATGATAACTATGCCTCGATCCGCTATGAATCCATCAAAATAATATCGAATCCTTTGATTGAAGAGATCTGTTCTCGAATAGTGCAAAAGTGCGGTACTCGTCCCCGTCTCGTCGCATTTATCCAAAAGCTCAAAGAAGAAGAGAACCACTATCGTCTTGAATACGAGAACAAGAAGTCTAATATCGCTCAGACCTCGTCAAACCCAGCCGAGATCCGATATGAGGACGAGTGAAAATTTGACGAAGCACCCGATGACGTCATTAAAGCCCGAAGGAAAATATTCTTAATAGAAGATGTCCCCAGCGACGACGATGAAATGGAAGATCGATATTATAGTGACAAATCTAGCGACTGGGAAAGCGACGACTTCACTGACACCAAAAAGAACATCGAGTTGCTGAAGCGCGTTAAGCTTGAACGACTAAAACGCATGGAAAAGTTAGCCTGTCCAGACCCGAAGAACTTTAAAACTGAAGAAGATTATCAAAACGCCGTAAAGGACTATCGAGCCACCAGCTTCACCGAGTCTTACTTCGATGAAAGCGGCAATACTTTTATCAGAGACAGGCTCCGCACGACTTCTGATGGAAAATCATTTTTAGGCCGAAAGCGAGGAAACCGAGTCTTCATTAGCACAATGTGCCCTGACGACGAACGACTCAATGAAGTCAGAGAATATTGAAGAGAAGAGGAGAAAAGGAGAGGCAAAACACCCTATCGCGAAATAAAACTCGAAGACTACGACTATAGCTCGTCCTATGCCCAGGTCAAATATGAAGAAGGCGAAGACTCTTATATGGGCGATGAATATGAAGGCATGAGGAGCAATAGTAAGATCTTTGAGATAAGACACGAACCTAAAAAGCCAGACCCACTTCAGAAATTTAAAGAAAGAATACTTAAAAAAGAGCAGTCCAGAGCAGCTGCAGCAAATGGGACTAGTGAAGCAACTGCAGCAGTAACAAATACTGTTAACTTATCAACAACTGCGACAGCTACAGCTGTTGTTAATGTGCTTGTTCCTGCGCCTGATGATAAACCTGAGAAGAAAGAAGAGGCTCAAAAACCAAAAGCAAAACCTAAAAAGGGAACTAGCATTTCTTCAAAAGCTGGAGGGTCGTTGATGAGGTCCATCATGAAGAAGCGAGATGGAAAGCAGCAAAAACCTGAACTTAAAAATGATGAAAAAACTAAAGCAGACAATAAAACAAAAGAAAAGTCAGAACCTGAGGAAAAGGAAAAGGAAAAGGAAAAAGAAAAAGAAGCTAAGGACACTAAAAAGCAAGAAAAACCTAAAAAGAATAAGTTTAAGTTTGGAAATAAAGAAAAAGCTGAAAACACAGATAAAATAGAAAAACGCACTCAAGGAAGAAGCGGCGAAGTCAAAACCGAAGACGTCTCTAAAAAGAAAAAAGACTCCAGTTCAAGCGATGATAGCAAAAGTAATAAAGACTCAAGCTCTGATAGTTCAGATTCATCAAGTGATGACGATGACAAAGGCAACAAGCTCAAAGCGAAGAAAAAGAAGACCAAAGCTTCAGATTCAGACTCCTGTTCAGAAAGCGATGATAAGTTAAAGAAAAAGGACAAGAAGAATATTAAATCGAGGTCAAGATCAAAAAGCAACACCGACTGTAAAAACAAGAACGGCAAAAAGAAGAAAGACAGCCAGGCATCGACGACTTCGACTTCAAGGAACCTGAGGAATAAAAAGAAAGAAGAGTACACTCCTCCAAATCACGAAGAAAAAATGCCAGATAACGAAATGACTCGGAAGTTACGCAAAAGAAAACCGATAAAGTTCGGTGACAACCTCGACTAACGACTATTTTAAAAATTCATAATTTTTCCAAAAAATACATAAATTTAATTTTACTAATTCTCCATCCACATTGTCTCCAAAATTTAAATAAAAATTATTGAAATAATAAACATGTTCAATGTTTACTCCTTTGAGAGAAAAGTCCTCGAAGACGAGCAAAATAAAGAGAAAGAAGACAAAGACAGGAAGGTTCGAAGCACCCACCGCAGAATGCGAGACCTAATGGCTGAAAACTACCAGAAGCGGGTCGCACTCTTCATCCGAGAAATGGTCGACAGTCCCGTTCGACATAACGACGACTACTCAATCAGACTGAAGCTCAATACGTCGAAAGTATCCGAAAAGAGGAACAAGCACTTCACGAGTATTCCAAATGAGCACAAATCAGTTGAAAATGAGTGGGGGTGAGCTAAGAATACAAAAAGATCGCATAACACTCGATATCAAGGCCACAGGACAACGAAATCTATCCACGATGACGCCCAAAAACCTTTGAATTATTTCAGGTAAATAAAAAATAAAATTGAGTTTAAATTTATTTTAGATATTCGAATTTCAGAACTGAAAAAGAAAGAATTGAAGCTACCATCCAAGCTAATAACCAGTTCTGTGACTCAGTCCCGAGTCCAGATAAATCTCTATTTCAGAAATCGCTAAGGCAGAGAGACCCGAAATTATAGATGTCGGACCGCAATTTAGATTCACAGCTAAATTCGGAGTCGAAAGAGTCCTCGACCAGTTGAGTAAACGTATGACAACAGAGTTTGAAACGAGAGAGCTCGCGAATTTAAGTACAAAAGACACATTTAAAAATTACTTGAAGATGGGGCATTTAGTCTCGCCGAAGCAGTTGCTGCCGAATATACATAACAAAACTCACTTTAAAGCTGCGACTTCTGTCTTGTTAAAGAGCGAGTTAGAAGCATCGCTAAAAGATAAGTCTAATTACTTGTCTCGCGCTTTAAGAGATGTAACTCCATCGAACTTTAAGACAGTCGAAGAGAAAGCAAGGCAGCTGAACGATGAAAAGACAGCTGAGACTAATCAGCTCAGCTCGATCATTAAAAAGGACAGTCACGCAGAAAACAAGTTTCACGTAGTATCCTTCGCGGATGATAATAATGATCCGAAAACGCGTCCTGAATCCGGAGAAATTGTTGTGCCTCAGCCAGAGAGATCTGCATCTCGTCTGAGGCTCGCGGATATGGTGACCAAGACAGTGCTACAAAACTGCAATATTATTCGATCGAAGCATCCAAACTCCAAGATTAATTGTCTTGTGAGATCAAGCAAGATTTTAAGCAGATTTTCAAATGAAGGCGCGCTGCGAAATAGAAACATCAGCCACAGAACCAGCGTCAATGAAGAACTGCAGGAAATGTCCAACGAGTTACTTTAAGCAGCGATTCAGCATCAAAAGAACTTTCATAAATTTTGATAAAAATTTTATTCGACTTTTACTTCAGTGTCTTGATAATAAAAATGCAGTTGAATTTTAAAGAAATAAATCATCAAAATAAATATGATATCTTGTTATTTTTGAACTTAGACCACATCAAAAATTTTCATAGTTATGCGAATATTATTTAAAATTAATGCCAATCTAACTGAATTATTTTTAATATCTATAGTTCCAAATATACAAATGTTTATTTAGAATACTCGATTAATAAGCTTTAAAAGTTAGATAATAGATAATGTAGAAATTGATATATTAATTGATTATATTGGACTTAAGAAATATTATTACTCAAGTTATGTCGTCAATAACATCATCTCTTTTCCTCCATTGCTTATAAGCTTCTTTCACTAAATCATTGACAATAAAAAAACGTACCTATTTCATTTGCTGCGGCTTCTGGTGTGAAGTCGGTGTAGTGAGGAGCGACGATCTTTGCGACAAGTTCGTTGCTCATAAATTCAAAGACTCCGTCACTTGCGATTACTATAAACATGTCTTTTGAGGTCAGTTCAAACTCAAAGATCTCTGCATCAGGGATGACCCCGACCTTCTTGGCTCAGTTGTCGCCAATTGACCTGCTCATTGCAAGTCCAGGAATGTCGTCGTATTTCAGCCAGACCCGATGAGGGCCGATCGGAGTGCCGATTGTATCTTTAAAAGGCTCGATTCTTCCAGCCTTTGCCATAATCCGCTTGGCTTCGTCCTTTTCATTCGGTTTGTGGTCTCTGCTCGCAGCTTTAACGACGATAGAGTTCTTTTGGTCGCCTTCAGAAACTATGATAGCGCGGGAGTCTCCGCAGTTTGCTGAGTACAAGTGGTTTCCGTATATCAGCATTGTTCAGCAAGTGCTCCCACTGAGGTACGTATTAAAACGTTTATTTTGAGTCAGGGTCTTGTGGCAGCTCACAAAGCTACTTTCGAGTGAAGCTCGAATATCAAGCTTTGAGTTCATTAAGTTCTCTTCAAGTATCACAGGCAGTTTATTTTGAATCATCGTCGACACCTTCTTGCCGTTTTCCCCGTGGCCGTCTCAGACTCCGAAAAAGTGCATAGAGTCGAGCTTTAAGATATTCGGAGTGAGGATGATCGAATCCTGATTTACTTTATGTGGGTCTCCGGGGTAAAACCCCGTTCTCGTAGCAAATGCAAATTTATTTAACAATATTAGTTTTCTCGTTGTAATAGATCTTTCTGTTATCATCTCACGCTTCGATTGCTGATAGCGACTTGATAACTTTGATTTCTGCAGATCTAGGCCCCATGTGTAATTTGTATATTGGGTCTATAAATTTGTAAGTTAGCACAGCTGCGCTAAAAATCGACTAGAAATGAATTTAGCAAGTCTAGCAACGAATAACAGCAAGATTATATTTGAAATTTCGATATTTACAAGCTCATCAAGCCATCTGTCAATTACCTTTGCTATTTTCGAATACTTGTCTTGTTGACTTGCACCGGAGAATGATAATTGCTCCGTGCATTTGTATTCAGCGAGTAATCAATTTTCTTCGTGCTGTGTATGAGCTTGTTATTCGCATTCCGGTCTGGAGAGGAGTAATCAGAAAACATGTTGTTTGTTTTCTTATTGATAAATAATTTCTTTAGCTGAGGAGTTGCGAAACTAAAATTACTGCTGTGCTTAAAATATGTCTTTTTCTCTTTATTTATTCTGGCTCATCTGCATCGACTTTCTTTCTCCAACGTACTGATCTGCTTTCAGTACGGTTCCGAGATAGTGATTTAGCACTTCGAATTTATGCGGCTTCATGATAGTGTTTTTGTTACTTAGCATTAGAGGTTGACAGTCTTTTGACTTCATTTGAGTTTACTCTCTTTCTTTTCCCACTGTTGCCTTCAAGTTTGTTGGTTGGTGAGTTTTGTTTAAAATCTCTCCTTCCATTCGAGCTCCCAACAAAAAGAAAAACCTCTTTGTTATCGTTTGGGTTTGACACTATTTAAAATTATCTATCAGAGATGTTAATATTGCGCTGAAGTACGTGTGTTTTCTATAGCTTTATTCGCCCTGTGGAAGCTCATCAGTCTTCGAAACTCAGCCATTTTATTTATTTTAGTCGAGTTTCTTGGGTATCCCTAAACCAACTGTTACATACAGTTTTAAATAGACGAGTGTTGGCATGTGCAGGCGAAGAGCTAAGCTACATCAGGAGTATTGCGAACTTTGATCGGCCTCAGTATGCTTAAGCTAACTTGTATAATACAGTATAAATCACGCTCAACTACAAACAGCATAATTATTGCAATCTGCGTATAGCTGAAGTGTAGTGATTAAAACACTAACTGGTGCAACTTACTCGTGAATTATTACCACTGCTGAGTCTTTTAGATTTTTGCTTAATTTCCTCCATCGCCGTAAGGATATTATAAAATTCAATTGAGAATAAGCGAGAAAGAAGATTGAGTGACTCAATACATTATATAATTTTCATAATTTTATTCAAATTTAAACTGTCTTTTTAAACATTAAAAATGAAAAAGAAGAACCTAAATAATAACATTACGTGCAACGAGAATTCCAACCGAAAAAGTGGGATTCCCACTCTTGCAGCAACGATCAAGAGGACCTTACACAAGCAGGAGCATCCCAAGATCCAGCCTAGTAAGGGGGTGAAGGGCCACTGCAAAAACAGTTGCAGTAAAACCTCTCCAATGCGGTTGAAAATTGTGAGATCGAGGGAAGGGTCGCCAGAATTGACCCAGACTAGCTCAAAGCCCAAAGTCATTGGCAATGTGAGTATTAAATAAGATCAAGCTTATCAAAGGAAATAAAAGGCAAGGGGTCAGTGATTTTAAGCCAATTACAGCTCATATTTCATTATGAGATAACAGCCCTCTTTCCCACATAAAACCGCAAAATAATCAAACTAAAAGTAACCGGCCGAACTATAAACCAAAATGCATAATTAATGAAATTACTGACCACAAGCAAATAGACTTGAGTTTTGAAGAAGAAATAGACATTGAAAACATTTATAAAGAAAACACAATCCTCGACCAAAATAAACTGCAGAAGTGATCAAAGCAGAAAAAGCATCACCGCCGAAAGCCGTCTGAATTCGACGAAGAAGGCAAAGAAAACCTCAGTTCTGAAGGAAACGAACACGATCTCTATGACAATGCAAAAACCACAAATCAGCCTAAAATCCAGCAAGAAAAATTTAACGACTTAAATAAGAAGTTCTCAAGAAACTTTGAAAACCACAACGAAGTGATTTACAAAACGGGGAAGCAGACTGATAGCAGGAATACGCTGCAGAACGGAGACTTTGTCAATAACAGGTTCACGTACCTGAATCTTAACGACAATTGCGGTAAGCATAACAACCAAATTAACACGAGGAGGAGCCAAGCACACAACTCAAAAATTCCACATATTAACAGAAGCCGAAATCGCAGCAGGCAGTATGAAAGTGAGGAGGAAAGCAACCAAGAAGTTGCAACTTCGAACATCCTAAGTGATAAACTGCGTGAGTCGTTGACAACGCTAAACCTCAACCAACAAGCGAGCAAAAGATATGCAAAGAACCTCAAGAACATGGAAAAGGACCTGAACCAGGATCAGATAAAGCAGAAAACTGAGATTAAAGAAAAATTAATTAGTGATTCGAAGATCCCAAGGCCGAACAAGGCCTCGCAAGACAAAAAGACCGTGAACAACAAGATTCTCGGAAACATCATCACGAACAATATCAACGAGCTGACGTCTAAAAATGTACTGAAGAACGCCAAAATCCAGGACTCTTGAAATAAAGAAAACTACATGGAGAATGAAAAGACGAGCTGAAACGACCAAGGCATTGAGATTTATAATCTAAACCAGTACTGAAGTGCAGCAAACCTTAATGCCTTTGGCTCGCAGAACTTCACGTTGCCCAAAAACATGATTCTCTGTAAAAATCGAAGCCGAGAGCTGAGTGGGTTCGGATCGCCAACGCTTAGAAAAGTTGATCTCGAAAAGGAGAAAAGCAAAGATGCATTTGATAATATAATGACTAAACACGGGCTTCTTAAAGACCTGAATAATCTTAATAGCTTTAATGAGTTTTGTAAACAGTCTCCGCTAAGGCACCAAAGGTCGTTGGACTATTGATATAAAAGCACGAATTCAACTCTGTACCCAGGAATGCAAGAAATGATGCATATGAAAACTTGAACTGAACACCAGATAAATTTTAATTCTAATAAAGAATTCATCAGTTCTCCGAATTCAATAACTAGCCAGTTTTCGCCTAACGGAATCAACCGGATCCAAAGATACGGCTGAGAGAACGGTGAGGAAAATCAGCCCGGATACTCGTTTCCTTTTCAAAGACGAGCGAGGTCAGCTTCACCACCTAAGGATCCGAATGTAAATGCGAAGCTGAGGCAAGCTTTTCTTCGCGATTTCCGCGAAAACAACACAAGTGCAGTCGATGACTTGCTCGAAGACCAAGTGATGGGGCTGCAAGATCCGTTGCGCTCTCAAAATTCGATTCATTCTCGAATAGGCTCAGGAAATTTGAAGTCGAGGAAGCCGATAATTGCAAATGCAAATCTTTTCTTTATCGGGGGAAACACAGGGATCATTTCAAACAGGAATTCTCTTGGCGAGGACAGAAACTTGATTTCATCCGATAAGATGAAGGTTTTGAGTAAAGCCATCAACCACTACCTCAACGGCGAATACGACAAGATCATGGACCAGGACGAGGTCAACCCTGACGATATAAACATCGAAAACGATATTTGAAAATAGAGACATCTGTGACCACGAGATCTCAGATGGCAATGGCAACGATATGATTGATGAAGGCTTCACTAAAAGGAGAGATGTAGACGACTGGCTAGACTGCGACGACGGCAAGTCTAGCGGCAATGAGCACTCTATCGAGACTAAACACAATAACGGGTTCGACCCGTTTTCTCAAATCCAGCAAGAGGATTACCAGTCGCAGCGAAATAGCTATAAAAATGCCAGAAGCAGTAAAAGTCGCCAGAGAAAAGACAAGCCTGAGGAGAAGGAGATCAGCAACGAGAGCATCATGAAGATCATTCAGAACTCGCAGCAGCATGAGAAGCAAGCTGTCTCTGAGAATGTAAGACTCACATCTCTGATAAGTAAACCTGAGCCTCCACAATTTGAAAAGAATATCATTATTGATAATGCAGATTTGGAACTCGAGGGGTGACTCGAAGCTGATGAAGAATGGATGTTCAAAACTTTTAACCGCAAGAAGAAGCTTGAAGAACAAGAACAGCAAGAGAAACATGAACAACAGGAAGAAGTGGTAAAGCAACCGACGAGTTATTATCAAAAACCTCAACATAATAA